>JBBCBC010000002.1:33016227-33279137 GCA_037126765.1 Stenogyne calaminthoides
TATTAAGCATCAATATTTATTTATTTTAATCACCTTTTAGGTTATTGGACTATATGGGCTACCTTCGGGGCCTTTTGGAGAATTAAGATTGGACTTTTAATGGTCTTGAATATCTAATATTGAGCCTGAATATAATTCAAGCCCATAAATATAATTAATCCCACATAATAATTAATATCAAGATTATCCATCTTAACCCATATTACGGTCGATATGGCTTCTTGTCATTATTTCGCCATTTAAGATTATCTAGCCCATTAATTCATTGAAGCCAATCAAATAGCTTTAGTTAATTGATATCTTTTGTCATGGTCGAGAAATCGGTTCAACATTATTATCCATCACAGGAAACTAATTCCTTTGCAAGATTTGGTATGATAAAACTTATGAACCTCCTAGGGAAAATCGAAGCAAGCGTGCTTGCACCACGATTCTTAGATAAATCTTAGCAATCGCGTGTGACGATAATATTGCCCCGAAGATAAAAAGTATTGAAACTACTCGATTAGCTACCCATGATAAGTCAGCGATAGTTTTAATCCGCGTGATCCTATTTAAGGGACGAAGGTTAAAAACAAGCGAACCACTTGAGGTCAATTCTTCCTTATTCGATTCGAAGAATTTATCCTCTTCCTGGAGGTCCTATTAAATTGATCATGCATGCACAAAAGGTAATCTTTGTCAAGACGAACCAACTTTGAGCCTTACCTCCAACCTTCGCGATGGTTGTTCATTTCATCTAGGTAAGTGAATGGCGTACTTATAGTTACAAGGGACATTAATTTAATCTTCTCGCGGATCGGGTATCACTAAAATTAACTGATGTAACACGACAAATTATTGAACAGTTATGCAAAAATATATATAACATTGAATCATATTTAAAAGCATCGATGATAAACAATTTATTTCGATAAATAAGTGCGAAAATTAGGTTTAGATTATACAAAAGTAAAGCATACTTTTTTCGATAATCCAACATCTTACATCGGGAAGCGAAGCAAGGTTCTTCCTAAACATGTGGGACTTATGTGTTAGACTTATCCTTTGATTTTAGATTAAAACTTAATGATTGTCATTTCATTCTTTCTATTACTCACAACATTATTTTCATTCCTATGTTAGACGTTGAGGATTATTCTTCCATTTTGAGTGATAATAATTGTTATTTCACGTTGAATGGTTAATGGGAATGACCATATGGTGAATGGTTTATACTTGTTGCATTGTGGATATAATGTTCTTAATATACAAAATAAAAGACTCAAACTTAGTAATCATAAAACCCACTTATTTATGGCATTGTAGAACTTGATCATCGTAAATCAGAAAGAATTTCAAGGTTAAGAAAGTTGAACTACTTAACTCTATTAGGATGTGATTCTTATGGAGATTGTGGAATCTTATCTCATGGGCAAGATGATCAATAGACCTTTTCCGAAAAGGGGTGCATACCAAAGAAGTTCTAGAGTTGATCTACTTGATGTTTGTGGACCAGCTACCACTTCTAGCTAAGGGTCAGTTTATAGGATACTTCATCACTTTTCTTGATGATTTCTCAAGATCTTGCTGATCGTGTATCTTATGAAACACAAATTCAAATCTTTTGAGAAATTCAAGAATTTAAAAATCAAGAGAGAAGAACTTGGTAAAGAGTATCAAGTCTCTTTTCGGTCGAGGAGGTGAATACCTTAGCCATGAATTCACCTATTACTTGAAGTTACATGGAATCCTTGTCATAATGGACTCACTCGGAACACCTCCACTTGGCGGTGTTCGAGATGGAGAAAGCAAACTTATGTTAGATATGGTGAGGTCCATGATGAGCTTTTTTCGTCGCCTTAACATTCTTATGGGATCGCGTTACAAACCTCAATCTACATTACGGATAGGATTTCATCTAAATGGGTTGAGCATACACCATATGAACCATGGTGTGGCAAGAACCAACTTTACGCATATCAAACATGGGTTGCCCGTGATTGTGAAAAAAGAATGCTTGAGACAAGTTGGAATCGAAAGTGAAAAGGTTAAGATATCCCAGGAAACTAAAGATATTACTTATTCTGTCGAGAAACAATCGGTGATTGTTTACAAAGGGAACAATTCCTCGAAGAAGACTATGTTTTAAGGAACAAGGTAATGGTGATAGAACATGAAGAAATTCAAGAACTATAAATTAACAAAAGAGACGATATCTTGTCAAAAGAATATGACCGAGGAATCGATTGGGAGTATTCGACAAATTTCACGGTGGGGAGTCTTTCACTGGGTGATCATCTTTTTCCCGATTAAAGCATAATTGGAGTATCTTTGAAAAAGTCTGAGAACCTCGTAAGTGCTTGAATAGAGAACAACATAGTTCAAACTCGCCTGAGGGCATCCGAAAGTGTAGCTCTTGAAGACTCTCCATATTGATGAAATCGATGCACCACAAAAAATTTTCACGATCGCCGCGTATACAACTGCGACAACCACTCCATAAGTCGATTAGAATCGAATCCGCCCATTAGATATGGTTACCTCTTGAGGAACTCGATAATATGGACATCTGGGATAAGGACGATCTATGCTTATTCTGAGCAATATCGACATCGATTCGCAGAAAGGCTTGAAGCCATGAAATTTGAGATGGACTCGATGTACATCAATCAAGTCCAGACTTGGTTGAGTTACTGAGGGTTAAGACCCATATGTTGCGATTGGGTCTTCCAGAGCAAGATCATCGTAAATGGCAAAAAAGTAAACCTACAAAGCTAGGTTGGTGGCGAAGGGCAATAGTTAACGCGAAGGCATTGTTATGACGAGACCTTATCACCAAATTATAAAGATCAAGCCCATTCTCAATTTTACTTATAGAAGACACTTTGATTATGAGACGGATGGATGGATGTCAAAACAACTTTCCTCAATGGAAACATTGATAAGGAAGTGTTTATGACCCAACCGAAAGGTTTTACATCTAAGTCAAATTCTAATCTAGTATCTTAGCCAAAGATATTCATTTATGGATTGAAATGAGCTTCTAGGAGTTAGAATATCCGGTTGATGAAATTATCAAGTTTTTTTTTTTTTACTTCATCGAAGCTTCGAAAGATCTTCATCGTCGTAAATGCAACGGGAAGAATATTGTTTTCATAATCGGCATGTCAAACGACATATTAATTTTGGGGAAATAATATCCTGTTAACGCAAATCCGTTAAAGATTTGTTGTTAAAGACCTTTCATGATGAAGGTCTTGAGGAAACTCGCTACATCCTAAAGGGATCATGATCCATGAGGATAGATCCGAAGGATGTTAGAGTACCGCAGTCCTATGTAGATAAGGTGTTGAAGCATTTTGCGATGGAGAACTCAAGAGGATCTCAATCGGCAAATCATGGATAAAGTTATCAAATAAGGATTGTTCTTCCGTTGAAGGCGATATCAAGCCAGAAATATGTCTCATATGCATATGCAATTAGATTCAATCATGTGCGCCATGACTTTGCACTAGGCCACGTGGCCTCTGTTATCAACATCATTTGGTAGATACCAATAGAATTGAATTGAGTCTCCACTGGATTCTTTGTCAAGACCGATACAAGTATCTCGGGAAGACTAAAGAATGTTTTTCTTGTCTATGGTGGTGGATCGAGAACTAGTAATGACTGTTAAGTTAGCGACAAGTTTCCCAATCCGACTATGATGATTACAAATCACGGTCGGGGTTATGTTTCACTCTCGATGATGCAGTCAATTGGAATAGTTTCAAGCAAGACGCATCCTTGATTCAACAACCAAAGCTAAGTACATTGTTGTATCGAGAAGCCTCAAGGAGTTTATGCGGATTTTATAGATCTTAAGAGAATTAGGGGTAGTTCAAGTATGGGTTATCTAATAAAGTTGTATTAAGACAACGTTGGTGCGAATCTTAACAAAGGAACCGAGATAAATAAAATGAAACAAGCATGTACCTAGACTTATCATTTGATCCAGAGATCATAAGGATATGAGAAATATAGTTAAAATGTATTCCGCATATTTAATTTGGAAGATCATTTCACCAAAACATGCGAGTGTTCATGTACACACTAGACATTTGATGGTCTGGGGGTAGACATGTGGTGATTGACTCTAGTCCAAGTGGGAATTGTTAGTGTTAGTGTCCTAGAAAAATCTATTTGTAAGACATAATACTCGATGATATTCATTTAATATTAATGTATGACAATACACTTGTTTGAATATCATGTTTGATTGTTTGCATTTATTCACGCAAAGTGTTCCCATGTAGTCACTTTGATGTCATTGAGGTTGTGAGAACTCATGAAACTGGCATGATGATTCACAAATAGCCTCAGATCAAGGATCATCAAGAATGGGATATTGATGATCTGATGGAGATAAGTGTCGTCTGCGTCATAATACTTAGAGAGTGTAGTAAAGATCTCACTTACTTCACGAGATACTGGATCTCTCATGATGGATGCACAAATACCTTAGATGGTATTGCATACCCATCCCAGAACCTGCTTTGATGTATTTCCACTATATGTGTCTCTCTGGTGTCTCTGCGATGTGATATTCGGCTGACTTTGATGTCGTCATACGACATGTGTGGGATGATGAACTTTGACCGTACCGACGCTTGCACCTAACCATGGGTAGATATGGCTTGGATTGGGTTCATCACGGTACATATGCGTGGTAGTTGAGCCAAGAATATGATTCATTCCTCAAAATGGATTTAGAGAGAATATTTCATCTTCTCATCATAATTGGATCAAAAGTCATCGGGTCGATGCACGCCAACTTAGACTTTGTGGCTAAGTGTGACATACATGATCAATTAGTGATTGGAGATAACATGATTAAGTTATTTGAATATACACTTCATCATGTTCAAGACTTAATCGAGTATTCACGAATGAAAGGAGGAAATCGTAATAGCCTATGTTTCGATTCTATATAGAAGTTCAATGTTTCGCAACGCATTACCTCGTATATTGAGAATGTCCGATTTATTGTCTAGGGTTCAATTAAGACCGTTAGTTTGACTAATCGCTTCGATATATTTAGGCTATATGGTCACACAACAAGTAATTCCTTTTTTACGGATTATAGTTGGTTGATTAAATGTTAAATTGATTTAATATTTAATTTATGGAAAATTAATTAATAATAGATTAATTTAGAATTAATTATTATTAATGTTTTAATTAAATAAATTCCCAATAATAATATATGGAATATTATTATAGATTTAATATATGGAATCAAATCGTAGAGATTTGACATATATGGAAATTAAATCAGAGAGATTTTATATGTGGAAATAAATCTGTAGATTTTTATTTAAATAAAGATTAGGGATTTTATTTTTCTAATCAAAGTTAACTTAAGATTTAAATTTGGATCTTTCCTAAGTTAAGATATACTTATTTTTTTGTGATGCGATGTAATTTCCGTGTATGCAATGTTTTTTAAGTGTACATGAAATGTTTTTTTAGTATATAAACAATGTATTTTAGTATATGCAATGTTTTTTCCTCGTATATGCAATGTGTTTTTAATATATGCAATTTTTTTTTCTAAACAATGTATTTTTCTCACAAATGTGTTTATGCATTTTTTATTTTGTCATTATTAAAAAAGAAGAAATAATTATATTTTTCTAAAAAATTATAAAATGTTTTCAATTGTTTTCTATAATAAAATGTAAAATTATAAAAAAAATGCACAAAAAAGATATACAAAAAAATATAAAAGAATTATTTTAATTATTGCAATTACAAAAAGTTTAGGAATCTTTGTTTTATAATGTGTGTATCTATATATATACTTTAGATATATATAACATAAAGTATAAAAAATAAAAAAGGTTAATGAACGAGAAAAAGGTTGATGGACAACAATAAAGAGGGGAAAATGAAACGCTAAAAATCCAAAAAAGAAAAACAAGGGCATAATAGACATATCACAATGTTTAAAAAAAGGTAATTTGTACCCATTGCTTATTTTTGTTTTTTGTAGTGTACTATTAGTTCTTTTCCTCAAGGATAAAGATAAAATATTTTTGCAAAAAAATGGAATCTTGATAAGATTGGTAAATCCGGACCAATGTAAAAGTGTACATAAGATTGATGGATGATGGAGTAATATTTATAGCATTTAATGTTATGATCTCCGGTTCTGAAGTGCGAACAGTATCAATTGATAAGTTTTATTATGGTACTCCCATCCATTAAAACAGGCTAAACTTTTTTACACAATATTTAAGAAAAAATGTGGATAAAATATGGGTATTACAGTATTATTTGCCCAATTTTAAATAAATTGATTATTTGTGTGTAAAATACAATAACAATTGAAGTAATAATTAAGTAATAGTTGAAGTATAAAGATAAAATGTATATTTCAATAAAAGATATGAGAATATATTTGATGGACAAACAAATAAAGAAAGTGGGAATACATTTTTGGTGGATCGGGGAATATTACTTTATAAGTGTATAAGAACAAATTTCACCGATGATTTAATATTTTACCTTAATTTTTGTGTATCGACTCATAATGCTTAGTTTTATTTTTCTCGAGACAATTTACAAACTCACCGCCAACCTGGGATGATGTACGAAATTTTTGAATTTTGAATAATGCGATTACACAATCATGAAAGACTTGGGCACGCGGATACGGGTGGATACTTTTTCCGATACGCTACGTGGCGTATTCCAATTAAAAATAATAATTATAATTTTGAGTACCATATCGGCACGCGTCGATCAACGTGTTGGAGAAGTGTCGACCACGAATAGATACTCACGTTTCTTTTTAATTTTAAAAAATTAATATTTTTACTTTAAATTTATCTTATATTATATTAACCCTAAAACTACATCATCTACAAGAAAAAGAAATAAAAATCTTCCACACTCACACCAATTTTGAAAGCGTTCATCGGTTTTAACTTTTCGCTTTTATTTGAGGTTAGTCTCTTGTCTACTGCTTTACTTTTTTAAGCATGGGTCTTCTTGCTTTATGTTTATATCATTATATATGTATATAATATGGTTTTTTGTTTTTATTAAAGGTGTGCGTGATGATTGTGTATTGCTTTTCTATGAGTTATGAATTAGATTAGTTGGGGTTATTAGTTCAAGGTCCGTAATTGAAACTAATGCTTAAATAGTTAGAATTATAGGTTATATAAATTAACGCTTTAATTAGTTCTTCATAACTTTAGTGTTTGTACATAGCAACCTTCTTGTTGAGAAAAAAACCACAATATATGAAAGGCGACTCCAAGATGTGGGATGTCGCTGTAGATGCATATGATGATTTAGATGATGTTGGTTTACTTGGGATTGCAAGTCTAACATTGGATGAGCGTTTTGAGTCAAGTTTGGTTGTTGATGAAGTAATGAAGGACCAAGCAATGAGTGTGTTTCTCCATTAATCATATATGATTAGATTACTTTATAATTGAGTTGTGGTTTTATATTCTATCTAATATTTTGCATATTTGATATTTAACTATCTTATGCATATTTTTTTGTGTATTGACTACGGGTTTGTGATGTTGGTGATCATTTACATATTTTATTGGGATCTTTATCTTGTTTTGATTTTATATTTATGTAGGAGTTAAGAATATTTATATTTATAGGGATAATATAAAATTATTTAAAATTTATAAATGTCATTCATGAGTATCTTACCCATTTTTTTTTTTTGAAACACGTGTCCCCGTGCATGTCATTATCCATTGTATTGTCGTGCCCTGTCTGGCAACTTTTTCAACTGCCAACTTATTCTGAAAGCATATATAGAATATGTTGTAATGTACTCTTACCAAACATCTCACAAAGATTTTTTATTTAAAAAAAAATATTTAACGAAACACCTTCATATCTTCAAGTTCCATCAAGGCATCATCCCATTTTTCAAGGTGGCAAAAAAACTGTCCAAAATTAAACAAGCAAGGAAAATAAAACCTGAAAAATTCAATATACAGAAATCGAAAAGAAACCAAAAAGAAAAAAAAAAGATGACGTGTACATGGTGTCGTAGAACCCCCTTTCATGTTATCTATCGTCCTATATATCTCCCACTCAAAATCCACTTTCCCAAAATCCTCACACTACCATCGATAAATTCACCCCCCATTTCAATCCAAAATCAACATTCTGAATCACAAATTCAATTCAATTAACAACAAAATGCCCCCACAGGAGCAGCAAACGCCACTCCTCGAAGAAGTCTCGGAAGAGCGCGCCTACGAATCCGACGAGAAAATCCACATCATCGGCGTCGGGGAGAATTCCGGCGACGGCGACGAGTATTCGACGGCGGCGCCGCCGTTCTCGTGGCGGAAGCTGTGGCTGTTCACTGGTCCCGGGTTCGCTTATGGCATAGCGTTCCTGGATCCGGGAACCTGGAGGGCGATCTCCAGTCCGGCGCCATCGCCGGCTACTCGCTGCTGTGGCTGCTGCTGTGGGCCACCGTCATGGGGCTTTTGGTCCAGATGCTCGCGGCGAGGCTCGGGGTGGCGACGGGGCGGCACCTGGCGGAGCTCTGCCGCGAGGAGTATCCGAATTGGGCGAGTTTGTTGCTCTGGGTTATGGCGGAATTGGCCCTAATTGGGTCTGATATTCAGGAGGTTATTGGCTCTGCAATTGCGATTAAGATACTCAGTAATGGTTTGCTTCCGCTTTGGGCCGGCGTGGTCATAACTGCTCTCGACTGGTAAAGATTTTTTTCGAATTTGGTGTGGTTGTGTGGTAAATTTTGAATTCTGTTTCTTTTTTTGGGGATTTCGTAAGCATGCTTAGTGTGTGATGAGAGTGATTGGATTTATGTGGCGGTTGGGATTTCGTGTTAGGTATGAGAAAGACAGGAGACAGAGTAATTATTATTATGTTATTCTGTCCAATAGAAACAAATAATACTTTTTAGTGAAGCAGGGGATACCCTTTAATGAAAAGGGGTTATGGTTTAAAAAATAACAAAATTCATGGAGTGAAAATTGCATTTCAACATAAACGTGAATTAGGAAGGATTGAAGACTGAACTTTAACTCTTTTGTCCATCTCATGTTATCCTTTTTCCTATTTTAGAGTGGTTGGTGTTGGCTTTTTTAATCATGTTTATAATATTTGAGAATGTTCATACTTAAAGCCCTTCTGTGATGAATATGAAATTTATATGCTAAAGTCTTGTGTTTTGTTGTTATCACTTTCTTGATGCAGCTTCATCTTTTTGTTTCTGGAGAATTATGGTGTGAGGAAATTAGAAGCCCTTTTCGCCGTCCTCATAGCAACTATGGCAATCTCCTTCGCTTGGATGTTTGGTGAAACAAAGCCAAACGGTTCTGAACTTTTAGTTGGTGAGAAAACGTTCTTAATTCCTCAGTTCTAGTAAATTGTAATTAACCAACACCAGCTAAGAGTAAATTAATCTTATATTGTAGGTGTTTTGGTTCCAAAACTGAGTTCCAACACAATAAAAAGCAAGCAGTAGGAGTAGTGGGGTGCATCATAATGCCCCACAATGTGTTCCTACACTCTGCCTTAGTACAATCCAGAGAGGTTCGACAATCGAAAGATAGGCAGAGTTAAAAGCCCTTCGATACTACTCGATTGAATCAGGCATTGCCTTAGCCATCTCTTTCATGATTAACTTATTTGTTACAACGGTATTTGCAAAGGCCTTTTATGGAACAGAACAAGCAAACACTATCGGCCTTGCGAATGCTGGGCAGTTTCTTGAAGAAGTATGGTGGAGGTTTGCTCCAATTTTTTGTACATATGGGCTATTGGTTTGTTGGCACCGGGCAGAGCAGCACCATTACGGGCACCTATGCTGGGCAGTTTATAATGGGGGGTTTCTGAATTTGAGGTTGAAGAAATGGCTGAGGGCACTGATAACACGGGCTGTGCTATCATCCCAACTCTAATTGTTGCTCTCGTTTTCGATAGATTTGATGCCTCGTTGGATGTTCTTAATGAGTGGCTTAATGTACTACAGTCGATTCAGATCCCTTTTGCTCTTATTCCGCTCCTCTGTTTGGTTTCAAAGGAGGAAGTCATGGGCTATTTCAAGATTGGCCTTCTTCTTCAGGTAACTAATATTGTTCTGTGAAAATAGCTAATACTAATCAACTAATACCATTTAGAGTGCAACTGGTGCATAGAAGTATTTATCTTTCTTCTTTAGAGTGTTGTATCAGACTTGCATTTTTAAACTATGATTGCAACGAAGAACTGAGAAATGTGTGTTTTGTTCTCGTAGGTTGTATCGTGGCTTGTAGCAGCTCTGGTGATACTGATCAATGGATATCTTTTAGTGGATTTCTTCGGTTCTGAAGGAAGTGGTGTGTTCTTCACTAGTGTCGTCTCTGTGTTTTCTATTGCTTACATTAGTTTCGTTGTGTATCTTGTTGCGAGGAGCATTGCCTTTTCGTCTTTGTATGGAAAAGCAAGGACCGGTTTGGGAATTCGATGATTTTATACATTTGATACATCATATGTTGTTGTAGGGGGGAGTTCATTTTATTAGTAGGATGATGCAAAACTGCATCAATTTGTCTACAAAACTACAATTATAGAGTGCAGGACCAGAATGATTATGTTCATAGAAATCTGAATGTTTGTATGTATCTGTTAGATTGTTACTAGGTTTCTTATTATGGGGGGTAGGTGTCAATTAGCCGACGAATCTGGGAATTATTATGTATTCATGATATTCTGGAATATTTTAAATGTTATGTCATAATTTTGCAAAGTCTAATTCTCCCATTGTATGCTACTTTATGTTTGGATATATTTCTCAAGATATGTGATAGATGAGCCATTTAAAATCAAAAGCAGATTATAAAGAGAAATTCACAAAATTGTTAAAAGGAACAGCCATTAAAATTAATTTATCAGATTCAAGAATAATTGATACAGAGCAATTTATCTGAGTAAGTTGCAGAAATGAACATGTTGAAAGGAATTGATAAAGGAACAGCCATTAAAATTAATTTATAGTCTATATGTAAAAAACTCAATAATGCAAATAAAAATAATTGAATGAACTAGAGTTCCATAATTAATCAAAGGGTTCTTAATAATTCCACTTGAATCCAATCAAAATCACACATCATTCATGATACATTGTACAATAACACCATCTACCTTGATTTTATGTTAAATGGTGTAACAATCAAACACAGCTATAATTTGCTATACATATAAATCTCTAATTTAAGGTGAAATTTTATTGTTCAAGTATGGAATATGTACTTCGTATTTTGTACGGTTGGGAAGAATTAGCGAAATATAAAGGAACTGAACACAATAAATATATACGAACAGAACCTTATCAGCCGCCTTTGCTATAAGCGTTATTCAAGCCTCCTTGATATTCTTCAGCAAAATTGCTTGATGAGAGTAAGTTTATCTGCATCAGTAAAATCAATCGTTTTGATTCTTTTGAATGAATATCGATACATAAAAACGAATGATACTCTGACAGAATTCAAATTATACCTTAATAATTTCATACTTGGATGTTGATTGAGAATAGGCTGCCAAGATTGCCATGTGAAACTGCTGCTTTCACAAAAATCGGTGCATATTTAGTTACGTCAGTTTCTATCATGTATGATACTGTGATTAGTTTCATAAGCAAGGACATATTAGCATCGAATTATGTTAAGTGCTGGAAATTTTTATTTGATTCAGCAAACAGAGCCTCATAGGTGACGAAGGGCATTTTGATTAAGTGATAATTGTGTTAGTAGAGAAACGAAGTGTTAGTAGAGAAAAGAACTTACTCTAAAAGGATCGCTTCTTAATGATTGCACAAACATCGAGCTTCCTCTCCCAGAATCCTGGATATTTAGAAAGTGAAAACTATCTTATTAAAGCTCATAAACAAAGAAATCGCTCTACAAATGCACTTTCACAAAGAAATTGGTGATTGAAAGCAAAAAAAAAAAAAAAAAAAGCATTATAATTTCAGGCAAAAACTTGTATACACCATACACAAAAGTGTATTTTTTTTTAAAAGTATTAGTTCATCATGTGTGATTACCTCCAAAGAAATGTCTCTTAATGTCGCCTTCCAGTATGTGCACAACAAACGCGGATCGTTGGTTCTTCACTACTTCCACTAATGATGTAGTCTCTTCCATTCATGTAATAGGAACGAGTGTAGTTACAAGAACTTCCAGTGGAAACTATTCCGAAATCCGTGTGAAGCCTCCCATCAACAGATAAAAGTTGCTTCACCTGGATAAAATAATTATTAGAAATTTCTGTAATTTCTTCATGTCATAAGATGATAAACATTGCTTCTAAATGTAAAGAATGTTGAGTATTACCTCATTATTCACAGCAGAAACTAATAAATAAAGATCATCTGGAAAAATAACACCATAACATTTCCTCTTGAGCTCCTAACCGAATAACAAGGTTGCACGGGCTTCTGTCTTGAATCCCACATCTTCACATCACGATCAAACGATGAAGTGGCGAACAAATGAGGGGAATGGTTTGAATATTTGGCAACATTTATTGGTTCACGATGCATATCGGTGAACAAATTCAAACATTGGCCAGTATTGATATCGTATATGGCGACTTTTCTTGGAGTAGCCACTTGTTAGACATCGGTCGTCAGTTGAATTCACGTGAACTGAGGTCAGCTGCTCAAAGTCATCAAAGATAACCGTAGAGTTGTCTTTTGTGTCAGCACTATTGATGTCGTACAATCTCAAGGAACCGTTATCCGAACCTACCAGAAGCTAGACACGACAATCAATGTAGTATTAGTTCGTAACCGTACAACTCATGCAATTTAGACTTATTTTGACCAAGGTTTAACTCATTCACCAAAAAAAAACTGAAATATATACTCCCTCCGTCCACCAATCTTATGCACACTTGCCTTATTTATCCGTCCACCAATCTTATGCACACTCCATTTATGGAAAAAGTCACTTTATCTTTATCCCCCAACCATCATTTAATTACTTCAAATGACATTGTACTTTCACTCACAACCAACCACTTTATTAATAAATAAATCCCACAATACTCCATAATACCCTTACTTTATCAATTTTTTTCTTAAAACCTGTGCCAAAAGCATCGAGGGCATATGATTGGTGGACGGAGGGAGTAATAAGTATTAGTTCATATGAAAAAAAGTATTAGTTTGTAAACTAGAGAGTTTAACACTTTTTCAATATACAACTAATACTTTCCATCGTATTAGCTGATAATTATATTCACATGAACTAATACTTTTTTCTTATGATTCGCGAAAAGATATAGAGAAACAACTTTGTTGAATTTTTTTAGTCAAAATTGTACGATGCAACATTATTACTTGGTAAAGAGGTAACACCATAACTTGTTACAAGTAACATACAACATGAGATAAAACAGCGTACCTTAGGGGTTGTTTCTTAAGCCAACAAAGCCCAAGAATGCTGTTCACACTGATGAATGGAAAAACGCAAGAGACGACATTTCCCGTTTCGTGGTTAAGAACAATGACTTCTCCATCAAGAGTTCCTACAGCCATTAGACTCGAGTCAGAGGGATGGTACTCAAACTGCCTTGGCCTGAGCCTCTTGTCTCCTTCTATTGTACTCTCACTTACATTAGTAATGGGATACAACAATGGTTGTGTAGAACGACCCAAACTTTGCAGCACAAAGAGACCTCATATAGAAGTACTGGTTCTTTCTAGTAGAAGATGACCATTGTGCCCTCAGTGGCTTGTGGGAATATGTACTACTTGTTCCAGTTTCACGAGAGTATAAGACATTGAGAACACTCTCTCTGTTCTGGCGCTTATATGGTAAGTATTACGTAATATTTTGAGAAGACGGTTTTGATCTTTCTATATCCGCTTCATTTATGGTCAAATCATCCATAATGCCAGAGATGTAATAAGTGTCTCCATGTACGGTGATCGATTAAAAGATATTTGTAATGCGGTGATTTTATCAGGTACCGTGAAGTATACTTGTAGCTGACTCATTTTCTCTTGAACATCCTATTTGTTTAAGAAAACCTAAGACACGTCATAATATAAAAATTAGTAACTTAAAATAGCCAACATAGAGAGGACAACACAACAAGAACTTTAACAACGAGAAGAGTAACACTCTTGTACACCACTTGTAAGGTGCAAGCTGTACATAATTAATACTTTTTAGTGAAAGAAACTAATACTAACAAACTAATACCTTTCAGTAAAACTAATAATATGATTTAATAATACACTTGAATTAAGACGATACACTTGACTTATAGTCAAACAAGAAAGCTGTTACTTTCAATGTAGTTCAAAATCTCTTATCTGTACAAAAAAGATAATAACATTAAAGTGGAAATAACAGGATTCCAATCTAAGGCAGTACCAAAAAGCAATTCTTTGCTTAACTAGTATATTCTTGAAAAAGAATCCAACGCAATCTTCAGGCCACGTTGAATTACCAAACAAAACTTTTAGACAAGAAAACAATTTTAGTTAATGATTCAGCAAAAGAAAACAAATGCTAAAACATTGGCTATAATCCTTGGAAATGAGCATAACCATCGCTTTCTAAACACAAACCAAAGTCTACTTCCAAATTATGTCAAAATAAGAGTAATTCTTGGCTTATGGACTTGCTTATATAATTCGTAACTGAAAGTAATAGATTTTACTTTTTCAAGTCCTCCTTTCTTTATACACAGTATAATTTCTGGACTTGTTCCATTCATATAATTACTACAGATCACATTCTACTTACTCCATAGTATAAATGTGATTCTTGTGGCACATGCTCCATCTATAATTAGTCCAGATGGACCAGATCATATGACATGTGATTAATACTACGCGTTTCCATGGCTCTATGTTAGGTAATTTCCAGCACAGAAGTAAAAATTCCACATGTGTGTCTCTCTCAAACCTCAATTGCATATAAAACATTTAAAGTCAACTCCACAAGAAATAGGCCATTACATATCACTTAAGTTTGCCATTGGAAAAGGTAAGTTTTTTAGTCATTATCACATAGAGTAGCATACTTTTTCCATTAACAATTTCACCAAAACTTGTGTTTTAAGTTCAAATTTTAAATGGGTCGACAAGGATAGCATACTTTTATTCTTCCTTTTCACAATCAATATGTATAAAATATGAAACTTTTTTAAAAGTTCAAAAGGCCTCTAAGGTCAAAGAATCCCAGCATACATATTCTTGAAAACTGCAATATTCACAATTCTTAGAGACAAAAAGAAGCATAAATCGGTTCCAAACTCAATATACGAGGCCAAACAACAAAGACCCAGTTCATAAATTCTAGTAAAACTGACCCATTTTCAGCACAAATCAGCAGCAAAATGCAACACAAACAAGCATCATCAAGACTCAAAAATATGAAGAAATGACAGAGTGAACACCTGAATTCTGTGTTTCGGAAAAACAGGCGCTGAATTAGGTATCGTAGTGGAGTGAAATGAAGATATTTCCTTAAAAAAGTTGTGAGAGTTGAGAGAGGAATAAATGAAATGAGAATAAGCGTGAGTGGTGGGAATTGTCGGCATGTGCGGCCAAATCCCAAATGAATGAAGACGATTTACGGATAACTACTCACTATTACAACAACTTATAAGTTATAAATCATTTTTTTCTTATTATTTTTCTTTTCTAATTTTCTCATAAATTAATTATCAACTCGAGTCTTCTATCAAAAAAAAAAAAAATATTACCAACTCGAGTCTAATTCGGTGTGAGTGGGGGCCGTGGGTGTTTACTTGTTGATTTATCCTTTTGAGGTGCATTGTACATTTTATTTTTACAGTATATATTTTAAATATATAAATTATTATATTGATATATAAACTTATTTATATTAAAAGGTACAATGTATTTAATTAAATAAATTGTATATTTATTATAAATAAATTGAATATTTTAATACATAACTTATATATTTTAAAAAATATCATAAAATAAAGACTTTTACATACAAAATCTACCCTTATTTCTTCGGTTGGTGGAATTAATCATCGTAAGTTGGCCTCACTATCTAAACTCGTGGATAAAATCCATAGTTGACTTGTGTGATGGAACAATAAGCACATTTCTTTGGGGCCAATGGGGAGGGGATGTACAAAGAGTTTGTTAAGGTGGTTGGGGGTGGTAGAGATTTTTTTAGGATGATTCATGGTAAAAGAAGATCTCTTAAAAAAATTCAAGAGATTGTATAAGTTGAGTGTTCAAAAAAATTCAAATATTGGTGAGAAGGGGAAATGGGTCGAGGGAGTTGAAGTGAAGGTGAGGTTTGTTAGATAGAGAAGTAACTTTTTTTAATGATCTTCTTTCTTGAATTAATAAAGTTAAATTACAGGTTTATCAAGAGGACGGTTGGCAATGGAAATTCTCTTCAAACGGCATTTATTCATCCAAACTCAAATGTGAAAGAATTTTGGCTGCAAAGTCGAGGTCCGTGGATGGTGGTCTCGACAATTTGTGCTTCAAAAGACATTGGAACAACTTTGCTCCAGCAAGTGTCCAAACAATCTCATGGAAGAATCTGGCATTATACTTATTGTTGTCTTAGAGTTCATATGGTTCCTCATATTTCTATTGCTACATAATAAGCTATATTGACCCACATTTGACCAACTAATACCTTTAGTTGGTCCAACTAATACCTTTTACACTCGGTTGTACTTGTAGTATTAATAGAACAGATTAGGGTATAAATTACTAAATCTTTCAACAGGAAAAGTTTTTCAACTCTAGAAATGTCAAATTTTTTTGAAAACATTTTTTCCTTTTTTTTCTAACAAGAAGGCTACAATCAAATTCATTAATGATTTAACTACTCAATTACATATTGTTCCTACCAATGATGATGGTTACTTATTTGATCATGCAATACCATCTATGCATGATATCTCTATGCATGATTCTTCTCCTATTTCTGATCACTCCACACCTATTTCTGATAATAATGTCAATCATGTGGATGACTCAACCATTGACATTGAACAAATCCCACAACATGAGCTTGTACCTCGGAATGATGAACAAGAGTTAAGAAGATCTTCTAGATCAAAAGCCTTACCTGCATATCTGAGTGTTTACAAAATCAATCTCCCTGATTCTCTTAACCATACTTCTGCAAACATCACTGTCAAATCTCTGATTACTTATCCAACAAACACCTTTCCTCTACGTATGCTCATTTCATTGGTAACATTACTCAAATTCCTGAGCCCAAAACCTATAAACAAGCTTGTACTGATCCCAATTGGCAACAAGCAATGAAATCTGAGATTGATGCCCTGGAAAGAACAAACACTTGGAACCTGGTTCCACTACCACCTGATAAGCACTGTATTGGGTGCAAATGGGTATTCAGGGTTAAATATAAACCTGATGGAACTGTTGACAGATACAAGACAAGATTGGTGGCCAAGGGATATACACAGGAAGAAGGAGTTGATTACTTTGACACCTTCTCCCCTGTGGCAAAAATAACCACTGTAAGAATTCTTTTATCTGTTGTTGTTGGTAAAAACTGGTTCATACATCAATGTGATGTCAATAATGCCTTTTTACATGGTGATTTATCTGAAGAAATTTACATGACCCCACCCCCTGGATATTGTGATCCTTCTAATTCCAGAGTTTGCAAACTTATAAAGAGCTTATATGGTCTTAAACAAGCTTCTAAACAATGGTTCACTAAGCTTTGTGAAACTTTGTTATTTTTTGGTTACATTACAGTCACATATTGATAATTCTTTATTCACTAAGACCACTGACACATCTTTCACTGCTCTTCTTTGTTATGTTGATGATATTATAATCTGTGGTGATAGCATGACTGAGATTACTGCTGTAAAATCTTTTTTACATGAGAAATTTACAATAAAGGATCTTGGTAACCTCAAATACATACTTGGCATTGAGGTTGCTAGAACCAAAAATTATCTTGGTATGCGAAAGAAAATATGCCTTAGATTTACTCAATGAATCTGGTTACTTGGGTGGTAGACCCTGTACTACTCCAATGGACTCAAAACAATCTTTTACCACTGGTGATTCTCCTCTCCTAGAGGATTCTTCTATGTACAGAAAGTTGGCTGGTAAACTCTTATATCTCACCATTACCAGACCTGATGTCTCTTATTCCTTACAAACTCTTACTCAATATATGAGTAAACCTACTACAGCTCATCTAGCTGCAACTCACAGACTACTCAGGTATATAAAATCCACTCCAGGTCAAGGAATTTTTTTCTCCACTAACAACACCTTTAAAGTGCAGGCCTTTACTGATGTTGATTGGGCAAGGTGCACTTCGAAACCGAAAAAAGAGCATCATTTGGTATGTTGTATACTTAGGCAACTCTCTTTTTTCGAAATCCAAGCAGATCCACGCTTAGTAAATCTTGAAAGAAGTGAATATAGGGCCATGGGAGCTACTACAGCTGAAGTTCAATGGATTCTTTACATCTTGAGAGACCTTCACATTCATCATCCTCAACCTGCCATCATTTACACCGATAGCGAGCAACTCATTGTATGGCTTATAATCACGTTCTCCATGAGAAGACCAAGCATATAGACATTGACTGTCATTACACGAGAGAAAAAAAGATCAAAGAAGGCACCATCAAAGTCATTCAAATTCCAACTGAAGAAAATTTGGCAGATGTATTAACAAAACCACAAGAACCTGCCTTATTTCAGCAATTCAAGAGCAAAATGGGACTAATAAATATCCACTCTCATTTTTTTTTTTTGGGGGTAATAAGCTATATTGATTTTACATTTGACCAACTAATACCTTTAGTTGGTCCAACTAATACCTTTTACACTCAATTGTACTTGTAGTATAAATAGAACAGATTAGGATTATTTTTCATTCATCAAGTTGTACAGATTATCTCTCTACACTTTGTAAACATTCTCTCTCTCAATAAGATTTGTCTTTCTTCTTAGATTCAAGATATGTTGAATCATCTTTCTCTACACTACATGCTTTCTTTATCACTGTGAAATGCTTGGCATGAGAGAAAAGACTAAAATTGCCTCCACTATATGGATGAGCATTATGTGGACAATTTGGTGTTAAAGAAATGAAGTTGTATTCCAAAATTCTACTCTACAGCCCCTAAAGGTGTTTGACGAAATTAGAGCAAGAAATTGGTCGTGACTCTTGGTTAGGGACTCGAATGTAAAAAAATTACAACATCTCAACTTTGTTTAAGGAGCCTAGATCTGTAACCTGTGATAAGTTCTTTTGGAATTTTAATGTCAAGTAGGACGATTAATGGAGGATGTAATATATAATAGGAGTGTTTGTCAGGGACGAACCCAAAAATTTCACCGAGGGGGCCCATTTTATAACATAGTGTAGTTAAATGCATTTTTTAATTTTTATATATTTTTTAGAATTATTTGGACTAAATATTTTTATATTAACGGAGCCGAATACATTTATATATATATTTAAAATGTGAATTATACATATTTCTTTATCTATTTCGTTACCCATTTCTCAACCAAAGATCAACATTTTATTAATAGAAATGTTGATTTTTAAAAATAATAATAATAGTGGTGTCTTTTGAAAATGATGTATATAATCTTTTGTTTAAAGAGACAAACACTTCGTATGAGACGGTTTTTTACATGATATATGGTACAATGCAACACAAATAACACTCATCCTTTCAAAATATTAAAGTGTTAATCTGTGATTTATCTTTCCGTCTTTATTATGACCAAATGTTCTGTGAAGTGTGTCTTTTAATTATAAATATATACATATAAAAAGTTCAAATTCATGGGGCGGGGGCCCTTCCCCTTTGGCCCGGTGTAGGTCCGTCCTTGGTGTTTGTACTTCTTTTTCTAAGGATTGGAGTATCCGTTGTACTTTAAACTTTGTTAAGGTATACTCCCTCCGCCCCATAAAGGTAGACTTATTGTTATTTTCACACATATTAAAGAAGGTAAGCTATTATAGTTAAAATATTAATTTTTTGCTTTATTTTCTCATTCTTCTCTTATTAATAGTGTCTAGATATTTTTTTTTATCGAACAAATGGTGACTCGAACTCATGACCTCACGGTATATGTATTGATGTTCTAACCACTTGAGTTATTCAACTTTGTATAATAGTGTCTAAATATTGATTTGGAAAAGAAACAAGATATATTGAATAAGGGCAAAAAGGTGTAAATAAAATATTAATAATATATTAAATATAATAAGTGGTCGATCTTCGTGAGACGAACGAAAATAAAAATAAAACATACTTTTGTGGACGGATGGAATAATACTCTTTTTCTTTTTTTCTTTCTTTTTTCTTTTGATACCCTCCACCCCCAACTGAAATGTGTAATTTAAATTATTTTTAAACAATTTAGTTGGATTAAAATGTGTTAGTTGATTAATATCATGTATTTTTATTTAAAATTAATTACTTTCATTAATAAACAGTACCAGTTGTTAATCAATTACTCATTGCGCGGGCTTACTCGAGTGTTAGTACTTTTTTTGAGGCACTTTCTTAGGAATAATCAAAACATGAAATGATTGTCAGACGTGGATAGTTTAATCGGTATGAGCTCCACTACCTAGGACCATGAGATCTTGAGTTCGAGACACGGAGAGAAAAAAATTATTATCTCTTGTGGTGATTCCTCTAATGGTGTGGCAATGTTCCCCTTGTTGTGGTCGTTGCGGTTTCGAGGTGCAGTCTCGGGTGGTACACCTCTTGTGGTAGTTGTGGTTTCGGTTTACATCGAGACGAAAAGATGTTGCGTGGTGGGGTGATGTTCCCCCATTGTGGCCGTTGCAGTTTCAAGTTGCAGACTCGGGTGGTTCCCCTCTTGTGGTGGTTGTGGTTTCGATTTACAGCAAGACGAAAAAATATTATCATGTACCCAGTGATTGAATGAATTATTGTAATTGATTATCTTAGAAAATTATTATAATTAATTACCTTTAACAAAAAAAAATCAAGAAATGATTAAAAGCTAGTAGTGATTAATTAATTGTAGATAAATAAGATAATTTAGTTATCTTATGGGTGTTTTGCAAAAAAGTTATACATTGGGGAGTGATTTAATTTAATAACGGTGAGAAAAAATTGCTCAAATAGTAAAAAGTAATAAATATTTGTAAAATTTATAAAAAAAATAAATGTTGAGTGTTTGATAAAAAAAATTATATAAACTAAAATATTAGTGAAAAATTAGAAACAACTAAATACATATTAATCCTAACTTTTTAGATTATAATCTACTTTTACACATAATTTTATGTGGTTACAATGATGATTGATACTTTTTTTTTTAAAACACCCACGTAATCTCCATAAGCAAAATTACACAGTTTCATATTATAATGTTTTTAATTGGAATAGAAAATGTGACAGTGATTAAAACATTTTAGAATATTATGAATAATAGGCAAATAATATTATTAGAATTCTCATATTGAAAGGTAGTCGTGGAATCATTATAACTTCATTTCCTTATCATTATGGATCTTTTCCCATGTCTCCTATCTCCCCTCCTATTACTATAACCTATGTTGCACGGGTACGGATGTGGAGTGCAGATACGATACGATTCAGGTGCGAGAATTCGTACATTTTCAAATTTTTAGGATACGATACGGCGAGGATACGTTAATTTTTTTAATTTAATTATATATATCACATGTAATAATATTAAAAAATTTACAACAATTATATATAACGCATGTAATAATATCAAGAGTATTTAAAACAGATGTACTAATATCAATGAATTCATCCCCATAAGTAACAAAACAACAATTAAATCAAATATTATCAACCTATACAAGTCATAAATCATAATAAAAGATTAATAAATTTTAATATTTAATAAGTTTTAGAGTGTGTCCTTCAAATTATTAGTAAATTTTAATTTTTTACAAAAAAAAAACCCCCAAAATTTAATAAATTTTATAAAAAAATCTCGATACGTATCCGATACGCGTATCCTTGGAACAGGATACGCGTATCCGATAGTAAAAAAAATAAAAAAAATTGGGATTCACCACGTGGCGAATCAAAAGAAACCTACCCTAATCCCACCCTGCGCGAATCCGATCATCGCATAATTGTTAATATTTTAAGAATCAGTGCATTAGAGACTATAACATAATCCCTTCGTCCACAAAATTCATACACTTGTTTTATTTATCCGTTCACTAAATTTATATCTATTCTTTTTATGAAAAAAGTTATGTTATTTTTATTCATCAATCATCACTTAATTACTTTAAATATTATTGTATTTAACTTCACAAACAATTACTTTATTTATTAATAAATTTCATATATAATATTTTTACTTTGGCAAAATGTGAAATTAGTTAAGGGGTGTGACTTATATTACTAAAGAATAATTTTTTACTATAACGGGTGTGACATTTTACTATAAAGGATATTCTTTCATAAAAAGTGAAGAATATGATTTATATTATAACAAAAAGAGATTATAATGATAAATCAAGGATGTGACATATTCTTAAAAGAAAGATCTTATTATAAAAAAAAAAAAATCAATTTCAATTGAACAAATTTCACAAAGATACCAACTTTTTACATTGTTTTACTTTATCTATTTTTTTTGTAATATTTGTGCCCATAATTATAAGTATAATTTTGGTGAACAGAGGGAGTATAAGTTATAAACTTGTAAGTAATAAGTTATAACACAACTATAAATATAATTTTGGTGGATGGTGGGAGAATACTTTATAAACTTGTAAGTAACGAGTTATAACACATACCTTGATTTTCATGAGATAATATATCATTCGTGGTGGTGAGTCGATATGATGTGACATTAGCTTCCTTATCTCATTATGTAGATGTGAATGTACATGTTACATATATATATTTATCGGGACGTTATATATACTCCATTAGTCACGTGATTTATTCAACACTTATTTTATTTGAACATCCCAATATTATTTGAATATTCTTAAAATGAAAATAAATATAATATTAAAACACTCACAACATCCTTATTTTATTTCACTCAAACCCACTAAAATCTACTTTATTTGGTTTGCGTGTTATTTTCAGTATTCAGTCTCACCATCGTTGGAGGAGGAGTATTATTTAATTCAATCTTCTTCTTTTTTTAGCACAATTCAATCTAAACAATCGTCCGATTGATAAGTTTAAGCATCATATCAGTTCCCACCGTATTGGTGTTTGGCTTTTTTTCTTTTTCTTTTTTTTTATTGTTGGTAGATCGCATGGTTCGACACTTTTTAGAATATGCATACTACCAACTGTAGCACAGTTTACCGTATATTAAAAAAATTGATATTTTTTGATTCGATAAATGTGGTATACAAAAAAATTCGATAAGTTTTCACCCTTAACCATGAATGTAAATGAGTGAACTTTAGAAAAGAACACAAAAATTGAGAATGACATAATTTTATTGTCGTAATACATTGTTTTTTATTTAGGGTTGAAAATGAAAGAAATTTGATGTTAATTGACAAAAAAAAAATCCTTGTTTCCTTTTTTTTTATAACAAATTAATAATTTGATACTTATTCTGAAAAAAAGTTGAAAGTTGGGTCAAGTGCAATAAATGACAAAGATAAATTATTGTTTTTCAATTTGTCCCCTACAATATTGATTACAAGGTCCGAGCAAAGATAATATACCATTAGTTATCAACAAGAAGACTCTCGAGTCTAAATAATTAAATCTTAAAATGACATTTATTTGCTCTAAAATTATTTATATAATATATGAACTATAAATTTAGGGTAAGTCTTTTGTATATCAATTGCACTTTATTCAATAAAATTAATTAACATTATTTAATAAAAATAATAAATATCAATCAATTAATATTATTAAGTAAAAATAATTTGTTTAAACACGTTTTGAATTGTAGAAATCAGATCCGATGATATCATAACTTTTGTGAATCTTTATAAAAATATATAAACATTTCACCTTGACAAATATTTATACACAAAAGTGTTTCATAGATCCCACAATAACTTCTTATAAATCTTGTTATGTGAGATGAAAATCTAATTTATCATCGTCGCCTTAAGATGAAGATTAAACAAATAAATTGTGAATTTATGACCAATTTAACATGAGACGCCATGAAATGACCTCATAAAAATCCCATGTTTATATAATTATTATATCCCGTTTTCTTGAATTATATGAGTACTTGTAGCGACAGTGATTGCTCACCAACCATTATTATTGTGATGGACAAAATTAAGTATTAATCGCGGTGCAATAGTGCTATGTCACAATAACACAACGATTGCGACATTTAGTCCGCCCATCTCTCTTGCAAGATGTAATGCAGCACGGCAATAAAATATAGGAAAAATGATTTTTCTCTTCCCATAGCGTAGCTTTGTTACTTTTTGATCCTTTTAGATTTCATCCACTAACTTATCGCACTTTTATCACTTTTTCTATTTTGATTCATGTAAATTGTAAGACAAAAATCAAAATTTAAAATAAAAAAAGACCAAAAAGTCGAAAGCGTCTAGATTATATAGAACGAAAATCAAAATCAAAATGTAAAAGTCAAATAGGATCAAAACAAAAAAATTGCAAAGTTATAGGAACATAAAAACCTTTTTTTGTAAGATAAAATACAGGGAAAACTTACTAATAGATATATTTCAAGATAACAACTTATTAATAGATACAAATTTGTTGCATATATATAGAGACATTCTTGTACCTTCGCTGCCATACTTTAATTATATATCTTTATCTGGTTTTGTATCGTTTGTATCTATTAGTTATTTCTTAAAAAAATTATACTTATTAGTAATTCAGGTGGTTAAGAAGAATCCAATGTAGTAAACAGTATTCATAAAAGATGAGCGATTACAAAGTTGACAGATTTTTGTATCATACAAGTACACCCCATATGTCATTCAACACCGAGTAACAAATACAAATGTAACAAACTTGGAAACAAAGTAAATATTAGCACACCCAACATCTACCAAGTTAAATGAACAATAATGTTACAAGATACAAGTATATTGCTTCCAAACATAAACTGATCGTACCACCATGCTGCTATCAATTGGAGCTCTGCATGCAGTAATATTCAGGAAAGCACGATAAATAACAACATTCTTAAAGAAAAGGTTCGATAAAGTTGGAACTCCTTATGAATTCCAACAACATGAAAGAGTAAATTGCAAAATTGGCACATATTTATCGGGTGTTGGCAATTTTAATCATAAACGAATCTAAATTTCAATCAAGTTCCATAGTTTTTAAAACGATGCAAGTTTAGTTATATATTGAAAATTTTTTATGTCAGAATAATAATTAATTTGTGACTTTTTTAATTAAGCTCAATATACATGGAATTTTGGGAGCTCACGTGAACAACACGTGCAAAAATCATGCAACCTTGTCAATAAAGGACTAAGATTGCATAATCTTAAAAGTTAAGAGACTTAATTGAGAAAATTAATTCGTACATGACTAAAATAACCAACACCTAGTAGATATGGGACCAATTTTAGCGCATGTAGGTGAAATTTCATTAGTTCCCTGGGTGATGATTGCTTCTGAGGACCAATTTTACAATTTACTCCAACACGAAAAGATAAAGAGCAGGTCTCCAGTGAACTAGGTTCATGTGATCTCTCTTTCTCAAAGCAATACTATTTAGTATATGAAGTATCACATTTTAAAAAGTATTTTTTATGTGTTAATTCTTTTAAAATCACTAAATTGTGATACTTTGTATGCTACACGATATTACTTTGTAGTATTTACCAAATTCACCATAAAACTTCTGTGAACCAAGTTCATAGAAGTTTTGTCAAAGATAAATAGAGCAAGGATAGATATTGAAATCAATCATTTTTTTAATTAGTGATTACCTTGGAAGCATTTCTTAATCAGTGTAGGTGCTGAGTGCAGCAACAACTAATCCCGTTGTATCAAGGGTCGATGCTACATCAGGGTACCCTTTCCAGGATGTATTGATTTTGAGAGAAGGATAGAGCCAGCTTTTTATGGAAGATACAAAGGAGTCGGGATCCGGTGCAAGCATTGCTTCCCAATCCACCTGTACGCCCTCGGGAATGCTTCCGGTGAATTCCATGTTAGCAGCAAGAAGTAGCCCCAATAACACGATGAGCCCAATTACAGAACTACCTCTTGATAGCGGCACAAAGTTATACCTGAAGAGGGTATTTCTGTCTAGTCATACAAAGACATACAAGTGCTCTATATACACACTGAAGAAATTTCTCACCAATAATAAGTTATCCTTAAGATTGCATCCCTCAATTTCTCAAGCTCATCAAAATCTGTCGTACCGTAATTTTCACCACAATAAGCATCACAGAGTGCCTGCAATTTCAGTTTCGTTTATAAATAAGATGGGGTATTTTCTGATTGCTTTCAAAGATATATAAAAGAGATGAAACTGTTGTCTTCTGTAACAAGCTGTGGACAAAAATCCACGCAAATAAATGAAGATAATTTCCAGGATTTACAGAAAGTAGAGGAAGTTTATTCATATGATGATTCAGCAGCTAGTAAGGATTCACTGGGTCACAACATGGTTCGAGGAATTTAGAACAAAACAGGAAGATAATAAATTTGAGAAACAGCACATTGATTCTCAATTTCAAGAAATGTTCAAAAAGGACGAAATATGTCCAAGTAAGAACCACTGAATTAATCGCAAGAAAGAATAAGTTGAAAAAAGCAAAGTTTTATGAAAACCAGTATTATCCTGCAATTGGTTTGCATATTCTGTATTTTTAAATTGTTCAAGTTGTTCCATTAAAAGGTATTAATTGATTGTATCAGTTGTTTTTACTATAAAGCGATAGTTGCGGAACAGTAGCAGTAAAACTGTTTTACATATGACCAACTCGTCGAAAAAAGTTGCTTAAGAATTAAGATTGTTTTCAAGTTAAGAATTAGGGTCAGAAGAGATACCTCCCATGCTGAAGTCATTTCCACATCAAAGTCATCCCACCTAGAAGGTGTACAAGGTGTTTTGATAGCAAAATCATATCCAACTGGCTCCTGAAATGCAAAAATTATACAAAAAAAAATTAAATGACAAATATACCAACTAGTTTAATAATGAGCAGTTAACAAACAACTTGATCTTTCAACAAACAAACTTGCACTTACGTTTTCCCTAGGGAGATCCTTGTTCCTTCAAGACGCTTTCTGCAATAACAATGTGACCAAGAGGGATCTCAGTTAAGAAAACTTGTGGCAATAAACTTGCACTATAAGGCCACTGTGTTAAGAGAAGTAGATAAATTTCACAAAAGGATCTATTAAATGAAAATTACCCCTCGAATGCGTGCTTTTTTGCACCAAGTAGCCAACCAGAAATCCTGGCCGACAGCTCCATGTAGATCTGCGCATGATTCTGCCTTCATTATCTGCACCGTGAATATCAAGGATCAATATATATAAAACTTGTCAGCATCATTACAGTAAACTTTCTTAACCAAAAAAAGAAAAACTAAAAACCAAATATCATTATATACAATACTGCAACACCAGTACTGCTGATAAGAAGTCTAATAAAAGCCAAACATCATAAGAGAGTTATCTTGGATGGATTGGC
Source organism: Stenogyne calaminthoides (assembly GCA_037126765.1). Lineage (NCBI taxonomy): Eukaryota > Viridiplantae > Streptophyta > Magnoliopsida > Lamiales > Lamiaceae > Stenogyne > Stenogyne calaminthoides. The sequence goes on from JBBCBC010000002.1 coordinate 33,043,901, forward strand.
AGAATACACATGAATGATGAATGGAAACAAAAATTGAAGCACATTTTAACATAGTTGTCTCTTATTAATATTACTTACTTTTGCAGTTTCCGTTGTCTCTGAGATTGATGAGGTGGTCCTTCTTGTCAGAAACATACTTATTCTGCTCCATTACTGCTTTGGCAACATTAAATGTTCTGGAGATCAACAAGAAATGAGCATTTGATATCAGAGTTTCATCATTCAAATGAAAACATTTCATTTTCACAAGATCGAAACTTCGTAGAAGTGATTGAGGTAATTTAAATTTTACGGATATAAAAATGTAGTCCGAGTGTCTTACCTCTGAAAATTTGGATAATAGCGTACCACTTTAGCTTGCCCGTGAATAAGAGGAGTGTGGGACCCAAATCCAGCATTAAACTCCTCGCTAGATAACAGAGAAAGAGCCAACTTAATAGGAATTTTATCAATTTTTAGGGTCTGAAAGTTAGTAAAATTAGGAAACTATTAACGTGGGGCATGAAAGATACTCCATAAAGTATCAATCTAGGATTCAGAATTGTTTCACCGTGCTTGGCATTCTATAGTTTATATCCTTATTTATTGATATATATATATATATATATATATATAATCCTACTCTTTTCTTATTTTTTCCAATCACGTGAAATTAATATATATTTTATGTTTATTATTTTGATTTATAAAATATTGTTGGATAACTAGAAACTATAAGATGTCAAACATGGTTTTAAGATGTGTGAGTTAGTTTCTATCTTTCAGGTCTTGGATCAATAGTTTTCTGTTTTTCATTTCCTGAATATGTAGAATAAAACTTTCAGGTCTGTAATTGATAGTTTTACTATTTTTCAGGTCCTGAAATGATAAAACTCCTAATTTATGTGTATGCAAAATATATATACAGATGTAGGTACACAAAACTCTATTTCTCCTTTGGAATAAATATCTATATAATGAGTAGGTCTAGTGTGAAAATTTTCATGTATGAAAATCTATAAAATTGCCCTAAATCAACCATCTACACCCTAAACACTAAATAATGAACCCTAAATTATGACCTATTCGGGCCGGGTGAACCATGAACCACTTGGGCCGAGTGAACCATGAACCACTCAATTTTGTCTTACCTTCACCAATTACAGAATTTGGTTGTAAATTAAAGTTTTTTCATGTATGAAAATTTTCATACTAGACTTTGTCCTATATAATTGATGCCTGAATAACTACATGAAAATAAATATAAAAAAAAAAAAAAAAAAAAATTTGATCGGGCAAATGGTGACTAAACCATGACCTCACGGAGTAGGTAGTGGTGCTCTAACCACTTGATCTATTCCACTTCTTCAATTAAATGAAAATAAATTACTTTGAGCTCCCGAGCAATTTACTAAATCTATCGAGAACTTCCAAGTTAATTGGTCCATCTCATTATATGTTTGTTACAGAATACTAATGCAACAAAATTCTGATCATTAGACACAAATATATGAAATACAATGACTTACATACCTCAATTTGTTAATCCAAACAACGGGATCACATGGTTCAGAGATTTGCCTCCATTTGACAGCTAAGGAATAAACGCCATGCCATGGCATTGTAGGACGTCCATAAGGTCGCTCTTCTAGCACAGTGAGTGATTCAAAAAGGCTGGTGGTGCTGCAACCCGCTCCACCTCTGTTCTGACTAGGAGTAAGTTTATCTCTTCTTCTGACTCTCTTTCCCTGTTTTGATGTACCTTTAATTGAATGTTTCCATTCAGTTTGCAGAGAACGCCAAACCTTTACGACTTTTTGAGCAATCTCTAAAGCAGCAAGTCCCGCCATTCGGTACTGGTCCATGTTCAGATAGAGGTGGTCAGTCAGTTAAGAAATTACCCAAACAAACAGTGGGAGAAATAGGACCCACATAGAAATCATTTTGGGAGAATATCTTAGTGCAGATTGCATTTAAATTAGTTAGATGAAAATAAAAATAAACCACACAAGATAACACTCTTGCTTGAAATGTAAAGGTGAACAATTTTTCAACTAAATCATGTGGTAGTAACACATAAACTAGAAAATGACCTCTTCCTCATTCCTCAAATAATGCTTTTATATATCCCAGTTTTAGGGAATGGGCATACCCCTCCAAATAGGAGGAATGTAAGTGTTACCATGCCCATTTCCCACTACCACCATTCCCATTCTACTTTAATAAGCAAGCACCCCCCATGTTTTTTGCAGATAAATCTAAAGCTGGATATAATCTTTAGCCACTATCAACTAAAGTTACATCAACGTAACTTAGCAACATGTAGGTCTTGTGTGAGACGGTCTCACGGTGAGACGGTCTCACGGATCGGATCATAATTTGAATGGTGCTTTCACACTTTCGAAGGGGTGGGTAATAATTTGTGCTAGTTTGTGAACCATCCCTTGCAAGAACTTTCCATAAGTAAACTATATGGAAACTGATGCAATCATGCAAACATATATTCTTCTTGCAGTTCAAACTATATAAATTTGAAAAATATGCTTCAGAAATTCAGTACAAGCTCTCTATACTAACTCATTTTTTATACAGTCACCTGTCGTTTGTTAGGCAGGAATCCTGGGCAATGGTATTGGATCTTCTTGCCAATAGAATCTGCAGCCTGCAAGAGGGATGATTTTTGCTTTGTCAAAGAAAATTCTTGTTTTTTGAGCTTTCCCTTTCTCAAAGAATCTCGTAGAGGAGGTTGCCTGTATACTTTCTCGCATACATTCTTTGGATGCAGCCTTTTACACCAATATTCCTAAAGAATACATAAAAAAGAGTGTCAATATTGACATCAAATTCAACACTGTATTTACTTATTAGCAGTCCCAGTTGTGGTGTGTTAAGTTTCAAAGTCAAATGTCTACTGTTTGCAAAATTGCCCATTCACTAATCATACACCATGTAGCACCAAGCCTTTTCTAGGAACCCGTTTCATGATCATATATTCGGCTGCAAAATCATCTTCCAGTTCTTTGCTATTTTAAAGTTCATCTCCCAATAAATAAAAAAAAAACAAATTCTGCTATAGGCTAGGCTGAAAATTACAAAAATATTTTTTTATGAGTATTGAGTTGATAAATTCTTGCATTAATTCCAGGGAGTAGAGTGAAGCCATGCCATGATGCCGTGCACAATGAATTAATTAGTCTAATTTACCTTAAAGAGGGGGTCTATATCACCATCAAGGTCAAACCAAGAAAACTCAGTGTTGTACTTCGAAGCTGTGTATAATGCAATTTCTTTCTGCAAGGAAGATAACAGGAAAATAAATAAAGAAAATAAAAGCAGCACCCAACACGAAAGCATGGTGCCATGATGATCTAACTATAGATTAACATCATGATCATTCACAATCATGTTTATATGGTCACTGAAGAAAAGAGAAATTATGAACAAGAATTTCAGTTAGCTATATTCATTAAGTATCTGTGTCCCAAGTAAAAAATAGAAAGCTACATGATTCAATTTTCAGGGTTCTCTCAGTCACTCTCCTTACTAGTATTAAGAAATTTATCTGATATTCAGCCTAAAAAATAATTCTCAACTCTACTGGCTAGATACCAAATGTAATATTGTCTATTTCTCCAGGAAACTAAGCAAGCAAAAACAGTGACGCGCTAAATAGTACTTTGAGCTCTACCATTATCAGAACCACAACCAACCCAGAGAAATTAGCAGAGAGGATTGGTCGAAAAAGCCAAATAGAAATAACAAATCATTTGTGCTGGTATGTATGCATGAAGCCATGAACATTAAATAAATCTTAAAAATAATGCAGACATGAATTCTGTCAAACACTCACTGGAAACATGTCATACTGAAATGAAAATAACCTGAAAAAAGGCTAAGCACTGGAGTACAAATTTTTCCATCGAGTCCAATTCAAGGTCCAAGGCTGCATCATAATCTTTAACCTGCATCGCAAGACCAGCCACATGAAAGGTTATATATGTACCATAACCCTCATTTTGATAGAAACAAGAAGAAATACAGAGAAAAAGATCATACTGCTTCCTTAAATTCTCCAATAGCGTGATAGCAAGAAGCTCTTAAGTACAGGCACTCGATATTCGAGCTATCAATACTTAATCCCAAAGATAATTCCTTGATGGCATTCCTGTAATCATAAATTTGAATAGGGAATTAGGTACAGTGAAATCTTCATTATACAAACATATTTTTAAACCCAATGATTTCACAAGACCTAGTACGTAGGACGAAACATTTCACAGATTCCAAGATATATGCCCTCAGAATAATGATCCTAAATGATAATTGACAAAACTAATGAAATAATAATAATAATGCGTGCAAACTACAAACACGTTAGATTAATTGAAATTTAGCAACCGAGGCGTAGGAAAAAAAGACATTTATAGCTCTTGAGCACATAAAACACTGTAGAAAATTTTTCAACAAATCTATGGGTAAGTTGATTTCTAGAAGAACACAATATCAGTTGACTGTTTTTTTTTATATGAAACAAGAAAAATAAGGCATGTGGATAAGACATCAAATGAGGTTTGAGGAATTGATCAGTTAAATGAATCATACTCCCTCCGTCCCACTGTAATTGCCTCGTTTTCCTTTTATGGACGTGATAGAACAGAGGAATTGGATATATAAAGGACACGAATTTAATATAAATAACACAGTATTTTACTGATAAATGAAAAGAAAGGAATCCTCAAAAGAGGCCACAGAGAAATCTCTGCCACAAGCCAAACGGCTGCTCAATTCTATAATCCAAAGATAAAGATAATTCTAGAGGGACATCATTTAAATAGACTCAAACCCTAAACCTAATTTATGCCCTAAGAAATAATGTCCATGACCCATTTATTTATTCTAGACTTAATTAAAAGACTTAACATAAAATAAAAAGGCCACTAATACTAATAATAGATACTTAAGGAGGCGTATCAGGACGTCCCACTATAACTTTCTCATTTCATAAATGGAAAAAGTAACACTCCACTACCCTATATTTTTATCCCCAATAAAGCAAAAAGGCCCTCCATTTAATATACCACTTCTCAATTTTCATCCACAAAAAAAGCAAAAAGGTCCACCAACTAATATTTTAATACTATTCCTTAAACCATTCAACCAAAAGAAATGAGTCAATTACAATGGGACGGAGGGAGTATAATATTTGGGCATCTGGGCTTTGCAAAATCAAATGAAGAATAATTTATTTGACTGAGTACCGCACCTCAGGGCATGTCAATAAACAGATAAAGACTATCAAATCATAGCAATTTATTCAAGGAATTTCCAAGACATGAAAATAATAGAGGATAAGTGATGGATCCTCTGTACCGAGGAATGCTTAAAACTCGAATGAATGCACGAATTGTAAGCGAAGTGGCAAAGCGCCGTCAAACTCAATAATCAAAAAAACGTGAATCCCCAAATCTGAACCCTACGAACTAATAAAGACACGGACGCGCAGGCCCATGGGCTGCTCAACGAAATCAAAAACAAATCCAAACAATTCTAAACAAGGAAATAAAAATCTCAAGCTTAAAGGACAAAAATTAAACATTTACCGCCAATTTCTTCTTTCTCTTTCTCTCGTACTTGCGATGGTAACGGTCCTCCGAGACCGCAACCGTGGTTCCACATCACCTCCCCCTTCGAGAGGAACCTTGTCCTCAAGGTTCAAGGCTGGAAAGCGCGCACGCAACTCCTCAATTGATTCCCGCGTCGCATCTGTTACGTCCAATCCTTTCCATCGAACCAACGCTTCCCGCACTCAACCTCGACCAAATGATCTCCAGCGATACTCCAAAACATCTGTCGGTTCAAAAACCGGGACCCCTTCCCCAGAATATGGTGGCAAAGTCTGGGTAGTTACCGCCACATCCCCATGTCGCGTCGCAACAACGAAACGTGAAACACCGGATGAATTCGAGAGTCGGAGGGTAGCTCCAATCGGTATGCCACCGGCCCAATCCGCTCAAGGATCCGAAAAGGTCCACAAAACTTCGCAGCAAGCTTCTGGTTCACTCTTTTAAAAACGGATTGTTGCCGATAAGGGTGCAACTTAAGGTATACCCAATCATCCACTTCGAATACCTCAGGCTGTCACTTAGCATCAGCATACTGCTTCATTCGATTTTGAGCACCCTCGAGAGTGAATCAAAGTTCCCGGATAAGCGCATCCCTGTCGCTCAACTGCCTATGACTATCTCACCTGCGGTACCACTTTGTTGACCCAAAGATTGTGAAACGGAATAGAACGGTAGGCCATACACGACCTCAAAAGGGGTCATGCCAATGCTTCGATGATACTACGTGTTGTACCAATACTCGGCCCATGCCAAATAACGTTCCCACTCTTTCAGTTTACCATGCATGAAACACCGTAAGTATTGCTCCAAGCACCTATTTACCACTTCCGTCTGTCCATCCGACTGTGGATGATAGGCGGAACTCATACAAAGCTTCGCCCCCTCAACGAAGAACTCTTGCCAAAAAAAGATAAAAAAAACTTGATCCCGGACAACACTATAGAGGGGGGACCCGTGAAGAAGCGCACAATATGTCGCGCGAATTGGTTAAACGCCACGTCATTAGCAAGAGTACGGGTGACTCATAGCAATGATAGTGAGCATATTTAGACAAAGCGATCGACCACCACCATAATGACATCTTTCCTTCACGACGAAAGTCCCGTGATGAAGTCCATCGAGATATCGACCACCCCGTTAATGCGGGAAGTGGAGCTAAGGCCAGGCCGTGGCAACTCTCGCTCTTGATACGTTGACATATATCACAAGAACGGACATAAGCTTCGATATCCTTCTTCAAGCCAGGCCAATAGAAAAGCTGAGAAATGAGCTTGAAGGTTCTCAAAATACCCGAGTGCCCCACGAAAATCGATGAGTGGAATTCTGCAAAGTCGTTCGCGGATGGCCCGCCTCTTAGCACCCAAACACACTCGTCTTTGTCAAACAACTGTCGGATACCCGACTCGTCGACGCTTTGAGGGTCCTCTTCCACTTTGGCCAACAGTGGCCCCAATTCGTCGTCCCTCCGTGTCGCTTCTGCAATGTCAGACCAAATCCCGCCATCGGGAGAAACAAAGAAGGTAAAAGCAAATACGCCCCGTGATTTCCGCGACAAAAGGCCCGGCCGTGCCATTCTCCTCGCTTGCGCGATAGACAATTTCATAGTCAAACCCGACCAATTTCATTTATCCACTGCTGTTTTCGGGTGTCATTATACGTTGTTCGAGCAAGTACCTGAAGTTTTGTTGATCCGAATAATTTTTTAAATCGTCAGCCTAACCAAATATAGTCGCCACCTCGAATTGCTTCTAATACGGCCAACATCTCCTTCTCGGGATTGACCATGACTTCTTCGACTAGGTGATCTCTTTGCTCATATATGCCACGGGCCTCCCATTCTGTGAAAGCACCGCCCCAATGCCACAACCCATTCCGTGAAAGCACCGCCCCAATGCCACGGGCCTCCCATTCTGTGAAAGATCGGCCCCACCATTTAACTCCTCTTCAAAGTTTGGTAGAGCTAGCAGGTGTTGAGCTCATAGCCGATTTTAGCTCGTCGAACGCCTGTTGCGCTTCGTCACTCCACACAAATTGATTCTTCCTTGTCTTGTGTAGAGGGTGGGTCTTCTCCCCGAATTTGGCACAAAATTTTCGGTAGTATCTGCAAGGCCAAGGAAACCGCGGCGTGGATTCGGTCCGCGTTATACAAGGCGATCCCAGTGTCGCCTCGATCTTCTTCCGGATCAACCCGAACTCCTTGAGCGAAATAAAGGGCCCAAATATTCCACTTTCCTTAACACCAAAAAAACATTTCGGCGGCTTTAATCACAAACCTGTTGCTGCAAAAGAATCTCCAATACCGAGCGCAAATGTTTCAAATGTTCATCCCACGAGGAGCTATAAATTAAAATGTCGTCGAAAAACACGAGGACATACCTTCTCAGCAAGGGTCGGAAAATATGATTCATAATAGCTTGAAAGGTGGAAGGGGCGTTGCACAACACGAAAGGCATAATCACGTATTAAGTAGTGGCCGTTATGTCACGAAGGCCGTCTTGTGTATATCGTCCAATCGTAGTTAAGTCAACATATCTTCAAGCTGTTGGTATGGGGAAACATCTTTTTCTTGTTGCATTATTTAATACGCCTTTATAATTGATTGCAAAAGCACCACGTGTTGTCTTTCTTCTTAACGAGCAATACTAGAGATGAAAAGGGACTGCGTCTTGTATCGGTCAGTCCGCCCTGACGTCTGACACACCTCGGTCTGCATCGCTTTTTGGAAATGGGCGTAACGATAAGTGCTACATTGGCCCGCTTTTGTCTCAATCCATTAGCCGAATCCACAGTCCGAATTCTCGACTGGGGTAGTGTCGGGGTCCACTATTCTTGCCTTGTACTCAGTGAGCAAACTCTCGATCTCGTCATTTTGGGGTTCGGAGGTCACCTCTGTTTAGCTTGGCTATTTTTCCAAGATATACATCTCGTCTACTTGACCGCTTCCCTCGCCATCAATCGAAGGCGTCAACTTGTTCGTCATGTACCCCAATTCCTTTCAAAGAATATAGGATTTCGCCCAAACTAATTGGCACGACAATTGCGTTAGATCAAAAAACAAGGGCTGACCCGCCGAGCCCGCGGCATGCCAAAGATGATATCAAGATGGGGCATGGGTATCGCATAGAAGATCGTTAAAAACCTGATCCCTTGTATGCTTACGGGAACATGTTCGAACCACGTATTACATGGTATCTTCACTCCATCTCCGAGGGTTATATTGAACGGGGCGGATCCCTTGGTGCTTTCGTGGTAAATAATAAGTAATTAGGAAAGTGAGATAAAGTTGAGGGTGGCCCCACTGTCAACCAGTATCAGCACCGGTTGCCGGCCAATTGAGCCCTCAAATTGCAACCCACGGGGGCGAGATTGCCCGTTTAGCGTCGTGAGCGTCACGAGGGGTTCATCCTCTTTGACCTCCTCTCCGTCTCTTCATCATAAAAGGGCTGGGTGTCTGTCTCTTCGTCGATGACCACGTCGTTAATGATTAGGCTCATCACCTTTGCATTCGGACACACATGATTCCAGGAGTACTTCTCGTCACACGTGAAATCGGCATCTCTGCCTTTCGCCGCTAGCAATCTCTTCGTTGGATAGTTGAATTTTCCCCCTTCAGAAAGCGGGTGCATTAGAGTTGGGAGGTCGTGGCCTTCCTCTGATCATTGCAAGGTAGTCGGGGGTGTTGTCGGAGGTATTCCCCGGTCAAATCCCGTTCGTGAGAAAGGAGCATTGGGTCGATTGAAACCATAGTTTGTACGGTTCGTCTTGAGTTGTTCCTCCTTCCGTGTCAAGAGTTAGATCGTCTCCGTCAAAATGGATTCACGGGGCTTCCACATCTTAAGTTCGGTTGCTAGTTAAGTTACAAACCCGCCATAAACGCCCGTCTGACAATGCCTTGCGGGCGATTGTAATACATGGCTCATGGCCTTCTCAAACTCCCGTAAATAGTCCCGAAAGTTGCCAAATTGCCTGATGCGACTCATCATCTCATTCGCATCCTCATGCTGCGATGTTCCAAACCGACTTAACAACCCCTTCTTAAATTCATACGAGTCCGATTCTTGTCCCCCGTTAATTTGTTCAAACCATCGCCACCATTGGGGGCTTCCTCAAGATAAACGGCATAATTTGTACCTGATCTTTTTACGAGTACCACCTCGCCATTCGAAGTATTGTTCCGCTCGATCTACCCAATTAATAGCATCCTCTCCACTAAATTTCTGAAATTCAATACGCGGGCCTTTCGAGTGATGATTGCAGAGACTGTCTGCCGACCGATCCGCATCGGCGATTGATGATTCGATGTTTCAACTTTTCGACTCATCATCTTTCTCTTCCCTTTCTTCCCTTTCCTCCTCTTCGTCCTTCTCTTCTTTTTCCGACTCCGATCCATCCCGATAAAACAGTTCGATTGTCAAACTTATCCCGTGACCGAAAGGGTTTACTCGGTCTCCATCTCGATTTTGCCCTCTCAATGGCTTAAATGGTTTCTCGCTCGATCGGTGAGGGCCTATCCTCCAAATACCACGATTAGAGGTGAAATTGAGTGAGTTCTGGCGAGTTTTAGCCATGTTTTGAGTGTTTTTAGTGATATTCTTGTGGTGATTGAGCATAATCAGTATAAAATCACTAATTTGCTTCTTTGGTTTGTATAAGAGGAAAGAGGATCGAAAATGGAGCTCGTGAGACTTCAGCGGTGCATGAATCGGACTCGGGTTGAAAAGATATGAAAGAAATCTTGAAAAGTATTAGTTGGAGTGAAGAAAGGTTATAGAAGGATGAGGTCGAAGCACCTGAGCTCAACCAAAGCGGTCGGCGGGCACAAGTCACGAGGAAGCAATCGGCGATCGACCCGTGTGTGGTCGAGCGAAAAACGCTTCGACCAAGGAAGGTGCTCGAATGAGGGAATCGGCAATGTAAAGCGCTCGACCAAACTAAGTGGTCGGCGATCTTTGCTCGACAAAAGACACCTTTCGAGCGGTGCGATTAAGCGTGATATATATAAGACGGGAAAAATTAGAAGGGGAGGTTTTTTTCAGGGGAAGAGAACGAAAATTAGATAGAGGAAAGGAGAAAAAAAGTACCTAGGGTTCAGGGAAGAAAGAGAGGAATTCATCCACGAGAAACACGATTCGATTCACAACTTTACTGGTTTACATTCTAGATTTCCTGATTTTGATTTGTCTAAATTCTCAGTTTTACTTTTGAAGAACAACTTTAGGGTTTATTTAAATTTCCTATCCAATACTATTTTGATACTTTAATTCAATTGATTATCCATTGTTGATTTGTTTTACGTATTCGTGCATGATGATTTCTATTGAATACTTGATTGTTTGTGAGTTGAATATCATGTTGGTAGGCTAAACCTTTGATTGCTTTGGATAGGATGATCGCGTAGAAATAGTGAATTGGTGAGGCGATTAGGATGATTCGAGGTGTAAATTGAATAATCTTCTTAAATTGCTAAGTGGAATAATCAATCCAATAAAAACCATTGAATTGAGTACCAAAGTTAAAAAAGAGGACGAATCGAATCATTCTTTTCCAAATCGAATAGGCTTGAGGGAGAGGGTTTGTGACTGGTTGGTAATATCTTAGGTTCATTGAGGGAGGATCGGCCCGATAATCCCAACTTGAATAAGGGCTTTAGCGATTAAGCACAATCTTAATAACTTGGTTATTTGGTGAGTGAGGTAAAAGAGGGTATTAGTTGAGTAGTCGGAATAAAAACCGAGCTTTTTGTCAGATCTTATTTAGTCTTGGATTTAGGAAGTTGATTGCCTAGTTTCAGTACACTTAGGGTTATTCTTTTGTACACCAAGATAGTCTTTGTCGCCAAACCAATTCCAATAGTATACGTAGGGATTCCTATCCAAAGCAATATTCTCCAATATTTGCACTTCATCTGAAGTTAGAGTAATCTTTGTCATTTGCTGATTTTCTGTTAATTCAATAGTAGTGAAATAGAACTATCAAATTGCACTCATATTAGTTACAAAGCATAGATTTCCAGGGATTTACACGCATACAAAACTTCCTTTGGGTTCGATAATACTTGGTCTAAATACTTACCCTTGCTACAGTGATCCCATACTCTTGTGGGGTAACTGCTAGTTAAGAATATAGCATTTCACGGACAAAGTCACGCCCCTGATTGTTTCTCGGTGTGCATCAGCAAAGAGCGCTCCGTCCTCATCTCGGCGTTTGAAGCGCCTCGACCCCGAGTCCTTGTCGTCAGCGCGGCTTCTATCCCGACGTCTGCTGCCACTCGGTCCCTCGCTGCGGTATTTTTGCAAATTCCGCATCTCCCTTGATAACTCCCCAATTGATTTCTCCAAGGCTTCGAACCGTTCCTTGTTCGTAACCATAGCTCTAGATACCAATTGATGGATCCTCTGTACCGAGGAATGCTTAAAACTCGAATGAATGCACGAATTGTAAGCAAAGTGGCAAAGCGCCGTCAAACTCAATAATAAAAAAAACGTGAATCCCCAAATCTGAACCCTACGAACTAATAAAGACGTGGACGCGCAGGCCCATGGGCTGCTCAACGAAATCAAAAACAAATCCAAACAATTCTAAACAAGGAAATAAAAATCTCAAACTTAAAGGACAAAAATTAAACATCTGCCGCCAATTTCTTCTTTCTCTTTCTCTCGTACTTGCGATGGTAACGGTCCTCCGAGACCGCGACCGTGGTTCCATCAATAAGTGGTAAAAGTTCCAGATAAAAGGTATATCAAGCTATTAAGCTAAGCTACATTACTACTGAACTATGTGATCATCATTGTGAATTGGTGATAGTTCTTTGGTTAAACGGTGAAGACCAAAAAGAACAAATGAATCAAATCAGTGAGAAAAGAATGTGGCGGAAGTGCATTGAAGAATAGGAGGAAAGTTCACTTTGAAATCTAACAATCTCAGGACTGTTATAATACTCCTTTGAGGTTCGCAAAGGCGTGATAAGAAGAATATTGAATGGTGAAACTAAAGAAAACAGTCATAACAATTGCAAAAGAACAGAGTACAGACCCAAAAGAAACAAACTAACTGTAACTGATGCACCTATAGTTTACCGGAGACGTTCGAGAAGAAGACGGCAGCAGCAGATGGGCCTTAGGCCTAATTATTTCTTATTATTTAATTACTGTCTTTAATTATTGAGATTTGGCCCATGGGCTTGGATATTGTTTTTTTTATTATAATATCTAGGTTAGGAGTGGATGTTTGATGTGAATTCTGGAATTTTAGCCGCTGTGGTTGGACGGGAGTTTCCCGGGAATTATTGAGCTTTGGCTTGCGTCTGTTAATTTCTGTTCTTGAATTTTCTTCCATTCCCTTATCTTCCAACAGTAACATATAAATAAAATGTAAGAAAGAACAAAGAACAAAATATTATATCTAGAGCTCCAGCGTTTCACTTTAGCAATCCACAATAGCTGGTATAACTTGCTTCATATTTGCTACTATCTTAAGCAGATTAACTTAAAGAACATTTACCTGTGCTCTCCCATTCCATGAAGAAGCACCCCATGCAGGTGATATGCTTTGGCAAACCTAAAGGCATAAGAAGACCATCAATATGATTCCAATATAAATCTCTAATAGTATAAATTACACTAAAAACATTTATATATGAGTTGGTAAAAAGATAAAAATCTGGAAATGAAGTAAATCCAAAAAACATTATACTAAATAAAAATACTTGAATCCATCACTTATATATCGTCATGTAATCAAAAGGACTTATTTACTGATCATATTAGGAAAAATAAATCAGATAATAACCTTCCATCAATTTTCAGAATCTCATGAAGGCATTGCAGTGCCTTTTCCGAATTTGCCATGTCTTGATAGAACTGTGGAAAAATCAAAACATTATGAATACTTGTTTAGCTAACATCGATGAACATGCATGTTAATGCAATTTCACGAAGAATCTGAAGTTCACACATCATACTATTACAATAACTAATCATAAACGATACAGGTGATTGCACTATCTAACTCTGTAGGAGGTACTTATGGTCCACAATAAAAACTTGTCTATCACATAATGCCTTTTTTCTAGTATACATAATTAAACCATTAGTTCTGTCAAAAAGTTGGACTCTCTTGGAAAAAAATGGTTTATTTCATTGGAGAAATTATTAGCACTGTTGCCTAAAAATGGCAATTAACTTTAAAATCCAGATTAATGGCTTATGCTCTGTCAGAGGTTTTATTTTCCTAGTCATCAGCACTTCCTAAATTTCAAGCAACTAAATATCAAAATATGGTTAAGTTGTTCAATTAACATCTCGTAATCTCAAATACTTTCAGTTTCTATCAGAAAAAGAATATTCAATACTTGGGAGTTCAGTTATCGGGATCACGTGTATTCAGCATACCATAATAGATATTCACAGGTCCAACCATTGGAAAAATCATAAGAAACATTGTAATAAAATTTTCTCCACTCAATAGGTCGCAACATGTACACAAGAAAACATGTCGTCGTCCCCTTTTACTTTTTTTCTCTGTTCCATTTTTTGAGCCAATATGAAGCTTATTCACAACGGCAAGTGTTCCTTTTAAGGAAGAAAAAGAACACACAGATGTTACCTGAGTTAGATGAGTCCAAGCCTCGAGGAAATGTTGATCTATTTGGATTGCTTTCTTATGTGCCTCTTCCGCCTTTCTATATTCACCAAGGGGAGAAAGAGCCAAACCCTGTGACAGCCAAAATTGAATACATTGTTAACATAAACAGTTAAACTCACTGTTTTCATCCAATTTATTCGAAGTAAAGATTAACTTCTAAGAACTCACCAGATATGTGTAAGCAGATTTGTACTCCTCATCAACTTTTACACAGGCTGATAAATCGTCAACAGCAGACTTGTAATCCTTGAATTTATAATTTACAATTCCTACATGAATTTCACTAGAATGTAAGAGTGAAAACTGAAAACAGAATCAAAGCCATCCAACTTATATACACGTGGTAAAATTGTGCTGACTGGGATTTCAGAATAGTGGAACAAGATTTATCATGCTCAAATAAATAGAGATATCTCCCCAAATTTTAACAGAATGATTTTTAACAGTTATAGAAGTCTACTACACTATTTGCTCCTCCATATTTATTTACTCAAGACGGAACACCAACAGTTTCCAAAGTCAGTCTAAATGAGCGAGTTGCAGATAGCAATTAGTAAGCAGTTACAATTTTCAAGACAAACGTAAGAAGTTGTAGAAGTTGCCTGGGCAGTTAGCATCAATATCGAATTTTAAAAAATTCGGATTTAGTTGATCTCAGAGCACATGGTGGGAAATAGTACACTCTACCTTGGTTTATGGCTAGGGATGGCAATGGGGCGGGTTCAAACCCGGACCCTCATTGAAGCCGCCTCGCTCGGGGCGGGTTTTGGACCCGGTCAAGAGAGTCCAGGGCGGGTCGTGTTTTTATAGAACCAGCCCTGCAAACCCGCATTAAGACCCGCCTCATTAAAATATTAATATTATTTTATGTATTTATGCATTTTTATAAACTTATATTCGAATTAATGTATTTAAATTTGTGTGTATATAAATTATATATGTTATTTTTAAGCATTAGATGAATATTAACTGTTATTTTAAGTAAATATATGTTTAAATTTGAATTATTTAATGTAAAAATGAATTATTTTATATTTTAAAATAGTAAAAAATTAAATGGAGGGGGGGCGGGGCGGGTCCCGGGTCCATGAAAATTCTGACGGGCGGGTCCTGGGATTGGCCAAACCCATCCAAGACCCGCCCCGTTGCCATCCCTACTTATGCCCTGTGACTGTGTCAAAAGATATATTTTCCCAGTTGTCAAACTTACAGAACTCCCAAAATCAAATACCAGAAGAGGGCTACGTTGTTCAATTACAAAAAAAACTAAAGCCAGATCCTAGTCAAGTTACCACGAGAGTCTCAATGATTTTGTAGTGAATTATTTACAGATGAATGTTAATATCAGGGAAAAAAAAAGTTTACTGAACCATATATTTATCTGCAAGTGCATATAGTATTAAAAACTATAGAACTTTTATTTTGATTATATATTGTCCAAGGGAGGAAACGGGGTTTTTTCTTTTTTTTTTTTTAAAAGCAAGTGATATGATTAAATATACAGATTTCAATATCTATCTCTAATCTCTAGCATGGGGCTATTAGCTCACAATCTATTACGGTTCAACGGGCACAGAGAATCTCCCATGTGCTTACATCGTGCAAATCAATTTAGCTCCCACACACGTATAGAATAGCCAAAAGTCGGTCTGTAGGAGTATATAACTGGGAATACAATGCAAGTACCTCAAGAACATAATCCTGAAGTTTAACAACAATGAATTTTTAATATTTATAATAATGCAAGTACCTCTTTCATGCAATATGTCAGCCGAGTTTGGTTCAAATTCCAATGCTTTTGTCAGGTCTGCAATTGCCTGGAAACAAAAAATAAAACCTTATGTATGAACATACATCAATGATTACCATATAAAATAATGTTCGGAAAAAGGAATATACTGGTTGCAACAAGGGGCTGTTAGCATTAGCTTTTGTTAGAGCACTTTTTAGTTTTTTGCTTGAGAAAAACTGTGTTGGATGTTTGCTAATGAGTGGAATGACATCTTCTAGTTTCTTGGTTGTTTCGTAAATAAATCGAAGTTTCCTTCTTAAACACTACCTACTTTGAATTATAATTAATTTTACTACAATTTCAAAAGCAAAAGCAATTGCAAACACCCCCAGATTCTACGAATGCTTGATGTATAACAGGCATTATTTTGAATATGGTATATAAAGAATCAATCGATTTTCCTTTCAGATAACTTCAACTCGTTGATGGAAAACAACCGTTAGGTGTAACAAACTAGAGCGTGAAGCTTTAAGGAACACAAACTTACTGTAAATCCTGGATCGGAACTAATAAGAGGTTGTAGGTTGGTTTCCGTTTTATTTTGGTGTTCTGTAAGAGATTAGATCACATATGCAGTCATTCACCAATTACATCAGTATCTGTGAAATGGGGATTTGATGGCTGTTCTGAAGGTAAGGTAGACATTGGGATCTGAAGCTTACTTGGCCATTACGTATTACACCTCTAAGTAATAGAAAATCCAGTTTGTAGAAAAGAGGAACTTCAACAACTTCACACTTATTTATCGTTCAATCATAAAACAAATCAAAGTAAACTCGAACAAAAAGCATAATAAGATATGACGAAAGCACCTTAGCAGATTCTCCCAGGGCTGCTCGAGCCTGCCCCCTGCGTTTCCAAGCCTCGCCGGCTGATGGATTTGATTGTATTGCCTATAACATAAAACCATTTTTATTTTCATGATCCAGGAATCATATTCCTGCCTACACCAAGGACTTATTGAAGTTTTACCTTAGTAAAATCAGCAATAGCGTTATGTAATTCACGTTGAAATGCATATGCTGTTCCCCTTCCAATTAAGGCCTCAGGGTAGTCGGGCTCTTCTTGTAGGATCTGGCAAAGAGAAATATATATTTGAAGCATAAGAGAATTATTCTTTTCCCCTCCAAGGAGGTTCGGATAAAGATAAACATAAAGAAAAAATATTCAAGTGATTTGAATTCTACCTTGTCAAAGATGGATATAGCATAAGCATATTTTCCATCATTAACCTGCAAAGGAAAAGAGTGTCATCTTCACATTGCGAAAAGTTCAGGGAAAAGATAAGTAAATAAATAAGGAAATAATTGAGTGCGTGTAATAAAGATGGGACTTAAGATCACCATGTTGTTTGATGAAACTTTAGCAATAATATGTAAACCTAAGTCATGGACTGAACTACGAAAAGTTTGGAACATCATATCACAACCTCATACTAAAATGTTCATCAGGGTAAAGTAATTATAAATAAAAATAAACTGTAGACTTCTAAAACTGAATATTTTGAATAAATTTTCACATTCTAAGAGTCATTCCTTTGTTTAAGAAAGGAACGAACAACAAACGCATAAAACAGAAAACCACATAATGGAATGAGAACATGGTGAAGGCTTAATTGGAGCAAGTGTCAAAGATCCAGAACACTAAAGCCCAATCTTCAAATATTACTTCAAGATGAACCAGAAAAGTATGTAATCATCGGGGAAACATTTGACAGCACCAGTCTATTCCGTCATCAATCATCATGTACCAAGAAGAGGAATTACCTGTGCGATTCCCCTTGATAATCTGAAATCCACATTAATAGACTTGTTCTTCGGTAATTTGGCAACACAGAACTTTTTGCCTTTATTGGCCTCATCCATTAATTCACTGTGTATTTCAGATAAGCTAAATGACTCACTACATATATCAGAAAAATCAATAGATTCACCACAAAGCACAGATGAATCAATTCTGGATTCTGATAAATCACTCAAAATGGACTTTCCTTTCTGCTTCTTGTGCACCCCCGTTAGTTTCAGTTGGGTGTTTTTCATGCTTTTTGGTTGTTAGACTGCCACGAAAACTGTCTCCTTTGACATTAAGACTTGATTCATTTTGTAAACTTTCATGGGCATCCATTTGCTGACTTGAACTGCTACTTGGTTTAATCCTTCCATTTGACATTTCTTGGATGTCAGATACATTACTCAATTTTATCGAAATGGTAGATTCAGATGCAGGCAAAGGTGACCCAGATGACTCCATCACACAATCCTGACAAGAACTTGAACCATTTTGTTTAGCAATTTTCAAGAGATCTTCCAGCTCCAGTAGTAGTTTCAAATCTGCAGACTGAGAAACAGCATGCTTGTATCCTTGCTCCCAAACTGAGAGAGCTTCCTCTTTTTTTCCCATAGCAGAAAATGCACGACCTAGTAGAAAAATAGAAACCTTTTAGACCAATTTCAGCACGAGAAACTTATTGGGAAATTAAAAAAAGGGAATCAATCAAGTAAGCTTTTGAATTGATGTTTCAAGTGATGATCAACGAGATTATATCCAGCATTTGCAACTATGTGAAATGACTCCGATTTTTATGTTCTTTCTCAAGCTCAGAGCAATATTGATATTCTTCAACGGATATTACAGATCTAAGATGGTATGATTCCCAAAACATTTCAGTGTTTTAGAATTTCAAAGAATATCTTTTGAATATCCCAAAATGCCAATTGTATCAATATGAATATTTGAAGCTGGCCGACAAAACGGTGGTGCAGCGAGTAATAGTAAGAATTACTTTAATGAAACAACATGTTCCATAAAGAAACCACAAGGAAAAGTGGGCCTATATTTTTACAGTACCTAATCCAGTTATTCAATTTGAACTCCATCTAAGAACACTTCCAGATGTTATTGCAGCATTATATTCTTACTGTGTAGCTTATACCTAGTAAGCAGGGATATTTTGGAAGGAAATGTTAAAGCAACCCACATGTGTCAAAACAGATCCAGATTGTGTACCATCAAAGGTTCAAGAGGTTGTGCAACTCAGATATGCTAGGAATACACATTTATTATTGGCGGATTATTGCTATCTATACATTGATCACAGGGAAACACTAGAAGCGCTTTATGCGTGTTATTAGTGGGTTCTTGTAATCTAATAATATGATCTATGAAAAAATGCCAGGCATGAAAGCATCCATTATAAGAGAAGAGGAAACTGGCCTCACATTTTGGCTCATGCAGTTGTGCTCAAGACTTGACCTAGTAAAATTTTCCAAATCACTTTGAAGCTTAACTTTGACCAAACTATACAGGCTTCCAATAACTGTCAACTTGTAAGTACACAACAATAATCTGACACGTGCACTAGATATATCTGATTATTTGCTCACTGATGCCATGAAAATTCCAAAGCATTAATAATTATTTAATATATTAACAATATCTCGTGATAATTACTGAAGATTCGATATACATTTAGAAACTACGACTCTAACTTAATTGAGTTAATTACAATCAGAACTTACTATCACAAATAAATAAAATTTTCCACTGAAATCTTCATCCTCCCACCAAATTCTTGTTATGTTACCTTTATGTTCTATTATATGCTTTTGTTCAGCCTTCCACCATATTCTTGTTACAAAAAACAAGGCATTAAAAAGATAAATTACATTGACCCCATTAGTAGCTCTCATGCTCAAGATAAAACGAACAAGCAACAACAGACACTAGGAAAATCACAAAACTTGCAAGTGAAGATGGTGAGCCATAGGATGGGCATGGTCCCATAAGGACTCAGCAGTCACCTATGAACTAGGATCAATTCGATGTATACTGTAAAAATGGCACACACCATATAGTAAATTATAATAGTTTTTTCCTCTTCGACCCAAAATTGCTCTAGCTGAGGGAAATAGTGCATCAATTGAGGAAATGTGATTCATATAGACTCACACTCACAGAAACTGCAGCTTTTACGGAAATAAAATTTCTAATCTAATTGTTGACTCCATTGTGTTGTTTCTTGTATAAATTGAGGAATAATTGACTTTCATTCTATAATCCACCAAGATATTGCATTGTTTCCTTCATACACAATCTGATTCTACCGTTAGACTCGTTTTTCTTATCAAGTAAATAGAACTCGTAACAGACAAACAGGAATGCAAATGTGAAAACCTTTAAGAATATGAGCTTGAAGAAGCTCGGGATCGAGCTGCAACGCCCTATCACAGTCCTTAATGACATGCTTGTGCAACTCCAATTGGCTATAGCAGAAAGCTCGATTGCTGAAAAGTCACAGCACAAACACAAACACAATCACAAAAAACCAGATCAAACTACCAATCAACTCAATAACTCGCACAATCAAATCCAGAATCAGAAACTCATTTCCAAATTCAAAAATTACCAGAGGTCCTGAATCGCGCATGACTTCGAAAGGAGTGAATCGAGAATTTGGATAGCCTTTGACCAATCCTTGGAGCTGCAGAGCTTCGCGAGCTCAATTCGCTCCGCCACTGCCAGCGCCATTGGAGAAGAATAGCCACAGAAAAAGAGAGAGAACGAACGGAAGGAAAAAGAGAGTGGATCGAAGGTGGTTGTGTGTTAAATATGCTGTGTGCGAGTCCTTTGCTTGTGGTTTGGGCGACTAGACTGAGAAAGGGGAAGGCAGCGGTAGCAAAGGGAAAATGAACCGGAACGAGATTTTCCTAATCAGAGAAGTCCATCTGCGGGGCATTTTTGTAAATTAGGTATGTATTGCTGAGCGACGACTATCACTTGTTCACCCACGCCACGCGACAAAACACCGCGTCTGACTGGATTAACATTTAGTACTAACTAGTTGTTGTCAAAAAAAAAAAAAAACATTTAGTACTAACTTTTTCTTTTACTTATTTTATTCCTGTAAAAAAAATTCTTTTTTACTTTTTGGAATAACATGTTAGGTATTTACTACCGGTGTTTTCATAATCGAACCGGACAGATCACGGGTTAGCGGTTCAATCGGACGGACCGGTTCAACCGTTAAAATAATTTTTACCTAATTTTTTCAATATTTTCTATATTTTGATAAAAAATAAAATAAATATACTCATATAAAAACTTAAATTGATACTCAAATCAATAACCAACAAATACTATATATATTATCCTTTAAATTGTATTTAATTTATAATGTTACATATCACCCGAAATATATCACCAAAAATATATTATATATATTATCCTTTAAATTGTTATTTAATTTATTAGTAATCTCCATTCTCCACTCCACAACTTGTCTTTACGTGTGCCATTTAAATCCACCACCGCCGAAGTGTCTATCCCCATTTTCACTCCCTTTCTCCTCCAAAAACTCACTTTTCTCTTTCTTTCTCTCAACAGTCAACACATTTCTATCTTCCCAAAAACCACATACACTGTGTACCAATTTCAAATTTATCCACAGAAATAAAAAATGGCATCTTCAGTCAGCCTCTTCAACAATAATACTTCAATGAAAAATTCAGTCAGCCTCTTCAATCTCCTTCCATTATCACTTTTCCCAAAATGCCCCTCCAAACCCCCACAAATCGGCGACGGCTGGACAAAAAAATGGAGATGGATGAAGAATGTTGTGTTCGATATAGTAACTCAGGCTTAATCGAACACGTAAGAGCGACATGTGTAATATTTAAATATTCATGCCCAATGGACAAGTATTCGCCACTCAGGTCAGGAAAGAAGGAATCAGATGAGCTAAGTCAAGAAGGCCATAAGCAAATCTGAGGACTCAGGCGGACAAAATACTCAGAAATCCTCGAAGGCCTCAGATATCCTGAGGATCAGTATGTTCGAAGACCTCAGGTATCCTGAGGGTCAGTATGTTCGAAGACCTCAGATATCCTGAGGGTCAGTATGTTCGAAGACCTCAGATATCCTGAGGGTCAGTATGTTTGAAGACCTCAGATATCCTGAGGGTCAGTATGTTCGCAGACCTCCGAGATATCGAGGGTCAAGATATTCGCGACCTCGAGATATCCTGAGGGTCAGTATGTTCGAAGACCTCAGATATCCTGAGGGTCAGTATGTTCGCGCCTCGATATATCTTGAGGGTCGGATGTCCGCAGACCTCGGTATCCTCGAAGGGTCGAGTGCGGACACTCGGATATCCCAAGACCCAAACATCCCGAAGGCTCGGTGTGCTCAAGAGGGACAATATTCCAAAGATAAAACCGACATGGTTAAAGGGGCGAACAAAGCATCCAACCGAACAAAAGGTTAATTTGGACGACCAAAAGAGTGCTTTACAGACAAGTAAGTTCCAAGATCAACCAGGAAGACGAAGTTGAAAATGTGGCAGCATTACGTGAGTTCTTGCATGACACAAGTCTCCAAATTTCATGCTTGCCAACCCAAAATTCGCTTGTTTGAGTGTTATAAAATAAGAAAAAAAAAAAAAGAAGAGAAAGGTTTAGAAAAAAATCTCCCAAAAAGTCATACCCACGCTTGAGAGGTGAGGAACAAAAAAAATTCGAGTGATCATTTATTCCTACTAGAAACCCTAGCACCCGGAGGCGAATTCTCCAAATTATCTTCATCTGTAATGATTCATCTTCATAAGGTGTATCAAATATTATGCGTGTAAAGCTCATAATACCACATCCCGGCTTGGTATGCCCCCGAGTAGTCATTTCCCAAAATAACTGGGTCAACAAATTCATCTTATTTACAACTTATCGTTACCGTGCATGTTTTTTGTTTGCGAGTTGTTATCAAATTAGCCACATAATACTCTCCAGTATAAAACGACTACATGACAACCGGGCGCTAGAAGGAGGTGCTTTCACCCAAAACCAACCCATATCTGAACCCTTAGAGAGCCGAGGCGAGAAAAAAATAAATAAAATTCCTCAATCTAGGAACACACAAACGGAGAGGTCGGGACAAAGTCGACCACATGACCGAAAAGAGGCTCAACGCCAGCCTCATAAAGATCAGGGAGTGGAGATTACCAATCTCGAGGATATTGTGAATGATCCGTGGCTACAACCAAATCCATCAACTTTCTTTTTCTAGCTGCCCTTGAGGGCCGAGAAAAAATTAGCCAAATTAGAAACTCAAGATCGTGAAGAAGCGGCGCGCCACACCTGATAGTGAGCAAGTTAAAAAGAAAAAAGATTGTGCGAGCGGCTAATAAAAAGTGATGATACGTCGATGACGAAACGGCCTCAAGGGTCTGACCATCGTTTGGATGTTTGAGGCTCTCCGCCAAAGACCGAATCGGCAATAATAGGCGACAGGATCCGTGAAAGGAAACCGTTGATAAAATGCCCGCACCTTCGGATCTTCATGATCATCCGCATGCTTAACAAAAAAAATCGGCGGGAACAAAATTGTCTATCCATCATCGATTGGGTAGTCAAGCACAAATTTGAAGAGGGGACTACCCTATCACGAGCATGACCCATGGGTCCTCATGATGGGAAACAACCCCAATCTAAGTCTGTCAATCCCAAAAATTTGCGGAAATGCAAAAGGCCATCGAGGATTTACTGAGCCAACCCACGGTTTGCGACCAAAGGCCAACCTCGGCGAAACAATACCACCTTTCTGCGCCATTGTCACCAAAGCCGATCATGGCGGCGAAATACAAGAGAAAGTGGCGAAGTCCCGACCGCCAATTCCCATATTTGATCTTTGAGTCGACCCTCATGTCCATCTCAAAGAAGTATTCAGATTTTATGATCGCGATGGGGGCCCGCAGACGCTTAACCGGTCTTAGATCATTCCCCATGACTTTGGGGTGATCGGGCACATAGATGGTTTTCTACCTTGCCACCTTGCGTCTATCACATCTTTACGCCCAATTGGGACAACAATTTACGTCCCCACTTTTCATCCATGTGTGTGCTGCCAAATACCAAAACAAAGGTTGGCGCATTTCTCCCAACTAAAAGGTGAGTTTGATCGAGCATACATAGAAAGATTTGATAAATGTCTCGTATGATGGGGCCCAGTTGAAGAGGATGCCAAAATCCTTTATGGTGGTCGGGGCGACTCTAAATCTTGATATGTGGAAGGCCATGCACCAAGACGGCGAACACATATTCAGATTCCGAGAGCGGCGGCCAAAATCATAACCATGCAAGATTTGCTTTCGCCCAATCACGTTGGGTCGGAACCTACAACTAGAAAAGTTTTCGGAAGAAAGTGATGAATGAAGGGGTATTAAAAACCCCGTGCTCTTTCAAACCATTCAAGAAAGAGAAGCAAAACAAAACATCTACAAAGTCTTTTGGGCGTTTAAATGAGATAATCTTTAACCAAATCAGAGATCGGGACATGTTGGAAAGGCCGAGAAGAATCATAATGGATAAACATCGGCTCAATGCTTCCAAATATTGTAACTACCACGAGTACATCGGGCACAACACTGAAGAGTGTCACGACTTACTCATGACTTTGGAAGCTATCACGAAGATAATCGTCTTACCCAATTCTTAAAAAAGCGGGAGCGAGACTCCGAACGAAAAAACAGAAGATAGAAGGGGTAAGCGAAAGGCCGAACAAACATCTGACAGTGATCCCGAAGAATTACATAAGAGGTCCGAGTTATCTAGAAGAGGGCCTCCTACTGTGGGAAGAGGTCGAGAAAGTCAAGAGATTCACATGATACGTCCTGAATATGGTCCAGTGGGTGGATGTTACCAGGCACTGACATTATCGAACAAATGAAAGAAGATGGAGATGCGTGCCATGCAAAACATCCATCAAGTGAAGGTGGCGAGCACATCAAATAGCACGCCACCCTCGCACCAAATCATGTTTTTAGAGGACGATCTCGACGGAATCATAACTCCCCACAATGACTCCTTAACCATCAGTGCTCGTCTCCTTGGGTTGAAGGTGCACCGCCTCCTAGTTGACACTGGAGCTTATGCGAACATTTTGTTCGTCAATACCCTTCGCCAGATGGAAAAACAAGTTGGAGACTTGAGCAGTTATATTAAACCGTGCAATCATACCATAATGGGTTTTGGGGAATCTGTAACCCGACTCTATGGTATGATTAGGTTAGGAGTCGAGTTAGAATCAACTCTGAATCCGGACATTCGACGAACTAGAATGCTAGATTTTGTAATCGTCGATTCTCCATCTACTTATAACGGGTTCCTAGGTCGCTCGTTTATTCAGGAATTCAAAGCGGCATGTTCTACATATTACTATTGTGTTAAATTTACGACCTGAAGATGGAGCGAAAGCGTAAAAGGAGATCAGAAGAAAGCTCGAGATTGTTTGCTATCTTGTGCACCAGAAAAACAAAGCATCGTCAATATGATGGAGCAAACATGGGAGATTGGTGAGCTAAGCCAGCGAGCAAATACCTCGCCTAAAGATCTTCCGACGAACATAAGTTCGACGAGCATAGCTCTTCATGAAAGCACGAAATCTTGTGAACACAGGACTGGGGGTGACAACTAATTCCCCGGATCTCCTAGATCAAATGAATATTGATCGGTAGGAGCGAACAAACGGACCTAGAGCCTCGCATAGGCTTTGAACCCATGGAGGTTGATGACGAGCACCGGGGGTCCATCCAAGATCCTCGGTGGAAGCAAAAAAGAAAGCGAGCAACACCTGTCGAACAACTGGAGTCCATCAAAATCGACCCGAACAGACCCGAGTTAGAAGTGTTCATTGGTTCAGAATTACCTGAACCAATTCGAACAGAAATTATTGCTTATCTTCAAGCAAACTTGGATGTGTTCGCATGGTCGCATGCGAAGACATGGTTGGCATTGATCCAAAACATGCATGCCACTCCCTCAACCTTGATCCAATACAAACTCGATTATCCATAAACGCAGAAAAGTTTAGTCCGAAAAATATCGCGGCAATGAATAGTGAAATCAAAAGTTGCTTTCGACAACAAACCGATTCGAGAGGTAAAATGCCCAAGATGGCTTGCGAACCCCCAGTAACAAATCCGCAAGTCTAATGGATCTTGGAGGTTGTGTATTGATTTCATGGATTTAAACAAGGCATGTCCGAAAGATAACTTCCCGATGCCGCATATCGATTATTTGGTCGATGTCTGAAAGAAAGCCATGAACTCATGACTTTTATGGATGCATTTGCTGGTTATCACCAAATACCTATGCACTCGGACGATCAAAAGAATATGGCATTCTGCAGTGAAAAGAACATGTACTGTTGGCAACGCATGCCATTCGGATTAAAGAATGCCGGAGCAACATATCAACGTTTGGTGAACAAAATGTTCGACGAACACATCGGCCGAACAATTGAGGTATATATTGATGATATTGTGGTTAAGAGTGAACATAAGGAAGACCACATCACCCACCTCGCACAAACGTTCGATATACTCAGGAAGTACAATATGAAGCTAAATCAGAAAAAATGTAGCTTTGGGGTTCACTCAGGAAAATTCCTCGGACATATGGTCAGTCAACGAGGGATCGAAGCGAACCCAACAAAGATTCAAGCCATGCTTGATATGCAAGCTCCCATAAATGTGAAAGAGGTCCAAAAGTTAACCGGACGTTTAGCTTCCGTAAAAAGCGGTTTATATCATTTAACTCGGAGACAAATGCAAACCTTTCTTCGATACATTGAAGAAAGGGAAATTCGATGGACCGAGCATTGCCAAAATGCATTCAAATCATTGAAGCGATACCTTGCGGATACTCGAACCTTTGTCTAAGCTTTCGAGCGAACAACTCTATTGTATCTTCTTTGCATCCGAGCATCCGTCGATGATGTGCTCGTCGTGAAGCATAAGAGAAAACTCTATACACTTGCCCATTTACTATGTAAGCCAAGTGCTTAAGGAAGCCAGAGCTCCCGATACCCACCATTGGAAAAATTAGCATATGCCCTCGTCATGAGTGTTAAAAATTACGACCATATTTTTTTCGACCACTCGATCAAATCTTGACCACTTTCCCATCT
The DNA here is from genome assembly GCA_037126765.1 of Stenogyne calaminthoides. Classification (NCBI taxonomy): domain Eukaryota; kingdom Viridiplantae; phylum Streptophyta; class Magnoliopsida; order Lamiales; family Lamiaceae; genus Stenogyne; species Stenogyne calaminthoides. Next base: position 33,070,895 of record JBBCBC010000002.1, read on the forward strand.
TGAGTCCTCCACCGACCGGATCTTTGCCGGTGATTACTAAAGTGGGCGGTAGAGTTAGAACAATTCGGCATTACATTAAGCTCAAGTGAGCGACAATGAAGGGCGGTATGGCGATTTCATGGTCGAGTTGACATATCCTCAAATGCTCGAAAAAAGCTATCGACCAACCATGGCATATGTATGTTGATGGCTCATCAAAAGTTTAAGAGCCGGGCAGCGGCGTAGTTCATCAATTGACCAACCAGTAAACATTCACAACAACCATCCGTTTGATTTCCGGCTACAAATAATGAAGCCGAATATGAAGCTTTGATCATTTGGACTACAAATGGCAATGACAATGGGAATTCGGAGGTCGATGATTTATAGCGATTCTCGGATAATCATTTATCAAGTGACAAAGTAGTCGAGGCCCCGGCTAAATGTGATGGCATAAATATCAACAAATTAGCAAAAAGAATTGCTCGAACATTTTGAACAAGTTTTCATTGAGCAATTACCACGATTGGGTAATTCGTTCACCGATGTTTTGGCACGCTGCAATAAGGAGAAGAGTGATTTAACACAATGAACATTGTGGTCGTCACAACTTGTTCCCCATCGGTTCCCGAAATTATGATCGCCCAAATAACAGGTGAACAAGAGACTTGATGACTCGATCTCGAGTTACCTACAAAAGGGACTTCTCCTAAAATAAGGCACAAAATACTTTCGCCTCAGATTACAATCTTTCATTATACTATCATAAACGGCGTTTATACAAAAAAAGCTTCTCACTTCCATTTTTGAAGTGTATTACTCTGAAGAAGGTCGTATATATACGAACAAATCCATGAAGGAGTATCACGGAAATCATACGGGTGGGATGGTTACGGCACACAAAATAATCGAACAAGGTTATTATTGGCCAACCCTCAAAAAAAGGATTCGCCACAGCGTATGCTCTCGCGTGCCACAGATGCCAGGTACATGCTCCACTTATTCATAGCCCACCTGAAGAATTAGTGTCAGTTTATAGCCCATGGTCATTTGCTAAATGGGGGATCGATTTGATCGGCCCATTTCCTACTGGCACGTCGGGAGTAAAATTTGTTGTGGTTGGCGTGGATTCTTATACTAAATGGGCGTGAAAATTGAGGCCATTGTCAAGATCACCGAACAAAAGAATGTGGAACTTTGTTCGGAAGAATATCATTTGTCGATTTGGGCTTCCCCAATCATTAATGTGATAACGGCAAAGCAGTTCGATGGAAGTGAATTCAGACAGAATTGTGCTCGCTGGGGGATAAAAAAACACTACTCAACTCCGTACTATCCCCAGTCAAACGGACAAGTTGAGGTCGTTAATAAAATCATCAAGCATACCCTCAAGGCCAGACTTGATAATTTCAAGGGGTGGATGGGCTGAAGAGTTGCCTGAAATATTATGGGCTTATCGAACAACTTTCAGAACATCAAGCTGCGGAGACCCGTTTACCCTAGCATTTGGTGCGAAAAGTTTGTTATACCCATGAAATCAAGATTCCAAGTCATCGAACAATGACTTTCGGAGAGCACATTAACGACCAGGCGCTCGCCATGAGTACAGACCTGTTGGAAGAAAGAAGGACGGAGGCTGATTTCAAGAATGCCATGTACAAAAAGAGATCAGAGAAGTTTTACAACTCCAAAGTCCGAACACGCAGGTTCAATGTGGGCGAGCTGGTTTTAAAGCGAGCAACGAGGGTATCAAGTGTTGTGTTCGGCCGAGCATGGGAAGGTCCGTTCGAGTTCTGAGCGTTTGCTAAATGGGGCCTATGACTTGGAAGACTGAATGGAGTCCCATTGTCCTACTCGTGGAATCGTCAAATTTGAAAAAAATACTATCAATAATAGCGAGCATAGTCGGTAATTAACAAAATCGTCCACACAGCTTTAGCGAGCATAGTGTTGGCCGAACAAAATCGTCCACACAGCTTTAGCGAGCATAGTGTTGGCCGAACAAAATCATCCACACAGCTTTAGCGAGCATAGTTGGCCGAACAAAATCGTCCACACAGCTGAAGTGATCATAGTTGGCCGAACATAATGGCCGATGTCTTTGAAATAAACCTGAAAGGGCGAACATAATCACCATTCGGTTCAAAACGAGTAGGACAATCCCGAAAGAAAAGTACATTATGTTCGATACATATCTTCAGGAAAGAAATGCTGGACATCACTATCGATAGACAGAAGATACGTGTCAGAACGAGTTATCAACAGAAGATACGTATCGGAACAAGTTGACAAGTGGTGGCAACCATGCAGGGATGAGTCAATCTTTGAGCAAGAGCTGTCAAAAAGCTGGACAGATGCCAAAAGGGGGAGCAAAAGTAAGAGAGCTAGCACCAGCTAGCTATGCCAGCACTAGCTTGGGAAAGTTCTATAAATAGGGGGCATCTTGATAAATTTGAATAAAGCGAGAGAAAAAAAACATATGAAGAATAAAAAAAAAGGAAAAATCTTGCGATTCTCGGAAGGAAGTCGGTTTAGTATGCCCCAGGGCGTAGAAGAATTGACTCTCGATTCAAAGAATCATTCAAATTTGAATCGAGCATCTCTACATCTGAGTCTTTTACCCAGATATAACTGCGAGCCTGAGTTGAAGCTCGTTCTTGGACTCAAGATGCTCGGCAGAGTCATGGTTGCCACTCCACGTTACTCACTTTTACTTATGCGTTAGTAAGTCATTAGTCCCCTATGCATCCCCAAAATCTCCTCCGGCTGAAGGAGGATGTCATAGTGTCCGCTCAAAACAAGATCTCGGACCCGGCGATGTTAAGCATCTCTTGGAGGGACGAGAATGGTGCGGTGAAAGTTTTGCTCACACCTACTTTTAAGCGGCGAGGAATCTTGGCGTCACATGCTCATGCCCTGGCCTCGCCCGTAATCACGGCTTGTCGGGGGAGGGACAAAAGTTTATGTTCTTTGCTACTGAGCATGTTACTAAAGAAAGAAGGGTAGACAAGATGATGTGCCACATCCTTGTCAACATCAATTCTGCGGACAAGGGAGACTAGTTCGGTGTCTACTCAAGACAAGGTTTAAATTCAAAACCCTAGTCTGATAACAATAGTTGTGTAATAGATAGTCTTCTTCAGATATGAAGGATGTAATAGAATACAAAGTGTTGCAAAAAGAAAAAAGAAAGATATATGTACTTTTGTTCGCTAAGATTTTCTAGTTCAAGCCTATTTGAGGTCGCACCTAAGCCGGACGGCCCGAACAAAGAGAACGAGCCCAAGTCTATGTTTCACTTTTGACGAACGAGTTCGTACTGATTCCCATAGCAAAAAGCGAGTAATGGGTACGCAGTCGCAAAAGACGACTCATACTTACAGATACCCGTAGCAAAAGCGGTGATGAGTGCGGGGTCGCAGCTAAATAAGACGGCCCTAGTACGAAGTGATCGTGCACCAAGAAAGGGGGGGTTCATAAAGTAACCCATCTGGTCGCACCTAAATAAGACGATCAACCGATTGCAACGTCAATAAGACAATCAAAACCGAAAAAAAAAGTCGAGGGGCGGGCATAAAGTAAAACCCAATGTTCGAATTCATTCGAAAAAAATGGGTAAAAGCGGAAAGCAACAAAGCGAACACGACGCCCGGCAAGCAAACATCAAGCAACACAAGTATCAATTTTCATCCTCAACAATTATCGAACAATCGGGTTAGAGGAAACGATTCAAAGATGTAATCCATCCATTCAATAGTAAATATGTTCGAACAAAAAAGACAAGAAGTCAAAGAAAAACTACAAGTATTAAAGACATTGTTCGAGCGAAAAGTGAAGAAGAAGAAAAAATTACACAACGTATGTTCAACAAAACAAAAATAACATCAAGGAGCAAAATCATAATTGGGGGTAGAAGCGGAGAGATGTCGAACAAATTGTGCTCAAATTTCATCAACAACTCCTTCCGGTATGGTCAGGTACCAAATGCTTTCTTGAAGGTACATTACCTTTCGATCCGCGGGAGGTCCCTTTGCTCGGCCTACACCGATCGGTCCCGGTGCTCGGTCCCGAAGATTTTGGCCAAACAACCTCGGCGATATTCATGTCTGAGCCCTCTTCCTCATCCAGAATCGGATCATCAACTTTGATCCCTTCAGGAAGAACGGAGAAATCACACAAATCATTTAAATCTGACATTGGAAGGTTGCGGTCCGGTGGGTTGTCGATCAGGTACTGCTGGAAACTGGATACAAGAGGGGCAATTTGTTCGCTGTTGGATGCATGGCGAATAGACCAGATAGCATCGGCGAAGGCACAAATGTAGGAGAAGTTGGACATGGAATCAACATACTCATCATCGTGCAGCTTTGAATTTTCGAGACCCAAACGAGTGTTGGTCTCCTCAGCAATGATGAGTTGTTGGCCGAGCGCATCCCTCTCATTTTCCATGGCCTCGACACCAGCTTGGAGTCTACGAAGCTCAACATTCATACCCTCCTGAGCTCTTCGTATACTGGCTACCTCCTCCTGAGAGTGGATCAATTCCTCATTTGTCTGGCGAGCATCTTCCTGAGCCAGGCGTGCATCTTCGTGAAATCGGCGAGCATTTTCCTGAGCCTTGCGGGCATCCTCCTGAGCCAGTGAGCATCGACTTGTCTTAGCGAAGAAGATAGTCCTCGAGCCAACCTCGGTTAAATCTGAGTCTGTTCATTTCCACCTTTTCTTCAAAGTTCTGATCAAAGCCAAGTAGTTGGCATGGAGGTTAAGCGGTGAGCATAGACTTTCTCAAACGACCATAGATTGTACCCAAGCACCGGACCCAGCGCATATTTTCGAGGGGAGGGGACGCGTAGTGGACTTTTCGGATCGGTAGTCCATGCTCGAGCGAGAGTCTGTGAGCCTTCTGAACATGCTCAGGAATGCCCGAAACCTTGCGAACACTCGGCGAGCATAAGTAGTTCTTCAGATTGGGCATCAAAGGCGACAACCTGCTCAACCTACATATATATATTCGAGCAAATGAGTATAAAAAGGGCGAACAAAAATAACCAAAACAGAAGCAAACCGAACAAAATGTACCTGCCTACACGAGCCAGATCCCATCCCAAGAATGATCTATCCTCAGGGGACCGGAGCTCGGGATCTAACGGAGTCCATGATCGGGGTCCGACAGGAGGTGGAGAAGATGTGCCAACCTCCATTTCAACGATCTATGAAATTGGACCAACCACGGAGGCGGCCGCTTTCGACGCCTTTCGGCGGTAGGGGTCCGAAATCACCCCCGACGGCATCGATTTTCGTGCCCGAGCTTGTTTGGCTAAGCGTGCTTTCGTCTGGAAGTTTGTTAAAGCTCGGCCCCCTTTCGCCGATCTCCACCCCTCGGTCTCTTCGGTGGCGGAGCTTGTTCGCCAACCCACTTGCTCGCCGAACGAGTGCTCCTTTGGCTCTTTGATTCCCCGGGACCGGACGCAGCGGATCGGTTAGCCACCGCTTCCCTCTCCTCTGTTATTTGAGCCTCCCTCGGCTGAATCCGAGCAAGCTCCTGTGGCCTTTTTCTCCGAGCCATCTCAGTATGCTCGGATGTACTCACACCAATGGTCACAGTGGGGAAGGCTATAAACAAAATAATTCAGTACGAACAAAAGGTAATAACGAGCAAAATGGCACAAAACTTATACAAATACAAGAGGTAATCCTTACGGTGGGATTAACAAAGAACAAGATGATGAGGAGGCACGAACAAACCTCCTTTCTTTCTCTGATCAGCAGTATTCAGAGTTCTCACAGATCGCTCTGAACGAGACTCGAGATCAATTTGCCAAACGCTGCTAAAATAGTATCGTTTGTCTCGCTTGTCCGTCGCAACTAGAATCCCGAAATAAAAAGCGAGTTAAAATCGGTTCAAATCGAAGAATGAAAGACGCAAAAATCACTTACTTGATGCACACCCCCGTCGATGGGGATGTCTAAACGAGCATTTGGTTAAACTTCGGGCGGGCTTTTCCAATCGCCCCAACAAACCAAAAACTTTTCTTTCCAATCACCGATTTTGTTCGCACGTCTTCAATAATTTTGCACTTGACATTAGCTTGCATGAACAACCACCCGTGTTCACCCCTCGACGGGTCAAGTGCACCAATCGAAAGCAAGCTCATTTCTTTGAGGATAATACCTTGGCTTCATCTTGCCGAACAAAGTCGAAACTCATGATCATATGCCACTCGTTAAACGAGGCTGCGTAATGGTGATGTTCCATTCCACGAGCAAACGGGTGATGGCGGGATGGAGGGAAATCGAAGGCCGACTTCCATTGTGTCTAAATTTCTGACCACAACCCTCGGGGGGTTGGTCGCCCACTCATCGAGAACACGGTGCCAAGAAAAAATACATCTTTTGGAGTTTCATAAATCCAATGCAGTAGAGTGAGCCTATCGGCATCAATTATGCTCGCTATCTTGCTCGTTGGTACTTTCGTTCTCAACCCTAATCCTATGAGGTTGCTCGGGCGATCAAAACTATAACGAGCATTATACTCGTTATCGTTGGACTATGAGGAACACCAACGGTATATCAAGCTCGAAATTTTGCTGTAACTACCCTATGTTCGATTCGGTTATATTTACAAACCGCCAAAAATTTCCCCCTCACAACATAGTCATTCCTATCTACATTAACATTATCAATGACCCCTAGACCCAATTTGAATTTGGGGTAAAAATTATCACTTGAATCGTCCAAAGAATCATTACGGACCAAGTCCTATCCAATTCATTTAGGGCTTCGTCGAATTAGAAAAAGAACGGCAAACGGTTGCGAATTTGCTAACAATTCTGAACCCGAGACATTAAATCTCCGGCGCATTCTTGTCGCCACGCCGAGGATTCTAACGACGGAGGGGGAAGAGGAACTATGGTGGTCTGATTCTAGGGGAACAGAAGAGTTTGAGCAAGAGGCCATAATCACAATTAGAGAAAGAATGCAACGGTTACCTGAGTAAAATTCTTCGCCGGAATGATGAAACCCTCGCCGGAAATTTTTGAGACGCGAAAAAAGATTGAAAAGAAGAAAAAAAAAAAAAGGAGTTAAAGGCGGAGAAACAAGGTATATATAAATGTTGGATTCGATTTCGAAAATCCGGCACTGAGAATCTGAAACGACTTCGACTATGGCCCAATAAGATTTTAACAGTCGGGCCCCATGTTGAATACAAAGCGACCCCGGCTGGGGGTATTGTTGTGTTCGATATAGTAACTCAGGCTTAATCGAACACGTAAGAGCGACACGTGTAATATTTAAATATTCATGCCCAATGGACAAGTATTCGCCACTCAGGTCAGGAAAGAAGGAATCAGATGAGCTAAGTCAAGAAGACCATAAGCAAATCTGAGGACTCAGGCGGCCAAAATACTCAGAAATCCTCGAAGACCTCAGATATCCTGAGGATTAGTATGTTCGAAGACCTCAGGTATCCTGAGGGTCAGTATGTTCGAAGACCTCAGATATCCTGAGGGTCAAGATATGTTGAAGACCTCCGGATATCACGAGGGTCGGTATGTTCAAGACCTCAGATATCCTGAGGGTCAGTATGTTCGCACCTCAGATATCCTGAGGGTCAGTATGTTCGCACCTCAGATATCCTGAGGGTCAGTATGTTCGAAGACCTCAGATATCCTGAGGGTCAGTATGTTCGCACCTCAGATATCCTGAGGGTCAGTATGTTCGAAGACCTCAGATATCCTGAGGGTCAGTATGTTCGCACCTCAGATATCTTGAGGGTTAGTATGTCCGCAGACCTCAGGTATCCCGAAGGGTTAGAGTGCCCGACACTCAGATATCCCGAAGACCCAAACATCCTGAAGGCTTAGTGTGCTCGAAGAGGACAATATTCCAGCATAAAAATTGACATGGTTAAAGGGGCGAACAAAGCATCCAACCGAACAAAAGGTTAATTTGTACGACCAAAAGAGTGCTTTACAGACAAGTAAGTTCCAAGATCAACGGGGAAGACGAAGTTGAAAAACGTGGCGAAGATTACGTGAGTTCTTGCATGACCAGAAGTCTCCAGCTCATGCTTGCCAACCCAGCTCATGCTTGTCGGAGTGTTATAAAAGGAAGAAAAAAGAAGAAGAGAAAGGTTCAGAAAAAAATCTCCCAAAAAGTCATACCCACGCTTGAGAGGTGAGGAACAAAAAAAATTCGAGTGATCATTTATTCCTACTAGAAACCCTAGCACCCGGAGGCGAATTCTCCAAATTATCTTCATCTCTAATGATTCATCTTCATAAGGTGTATCAAATATTGTACGTGTAAAGCTCGCAATACCACATCCTGGCTTGGTATGCCCCCAGAGTAGTCATTTCCCGACGAACTGGGTCAACAAATTCATCTTATTTACAGCTTATCGTACACGTGCATGTTTTGTTTGCGAGTTGTTATCAAATTAGCCACATAATACTCTCTGTATAAAACAAATCGCGAAAAAGAAAAAGGCAGTGACTGCGCGATGAAGGTGAATTAACCCTAAAATCCTTATTCCTAATTTAATTTCAAATAAAAAAAATTAAGAAAAAACCGGTTGAACCGGTTTTTACCGGTTTTGACCGGGTTTGACCAATTTTGACCGGTTCAACTGATAAAACGGTTTTTAGGGGGTTTTCGGACCGGTTTCAGGACCGGCTTCATGTTCAACAGGTCGAACCGGCCGGTCCGGTCCGATTCTGAAAACACTGATTACTACTCTCTTTGTTCCTTATTAAAACGTTCAGTGTTTTTATAATTGAACCAGCAATTCGAATTAAGTACGGTTCAACCGTTAAAATAATTCTTATTAATATTTTTAAAATATTCACTACTAGTGTTAGTCCCGCGAGCTTCGCGGATTAAAAGAATTTTTTTATGTAAAATAATTATTAATATATTAACATTTTTTGTGTTACTTAGCATTTTTTTTTATAGTTAAATAGTTTGTAATTTACAAAATATTAAAAATAAAAATATAATTTAAATATAAAAGATATAATTTTATATGCTGTTATACTTGATGATTTTATAAAAAATAAATGCATCCATAAATTTAGATATAAATATATATATATATACACACACACTCTATAAATTATAAATTTCGAAAAAAATTATTTATAAACAACATTTGGTGTATACTTGAAGGTCTCCCATCCGAACCGAGACATAAAATTTGCATAGTTCTTTTGCTTTTAACTCGAAGACTGCAACATATAATTGTATGTGTGAAAATCGACTTGGAAAGATACAAACCTACAATTGAAATATATTGATACAAACTTTTATTTATCGTCATCGCAAAATATAATACTAATGAAAATTGCTTCATTTTAAACTTTGCCAGCATTGTTTGGTCTGAATTATTTAATATCCTTTTTGGAAACATCTTATTCCCAGTATTTTTTCCTGAAATTATTTGTGCTTTAAAAATTATGATTTCCCATCTTTACGTCAATATTCATGATAAGCATTACATGCACTTCTTTCTTCAAATGAAACGGTGGTTTGGTAGTCTGGAGCACTTAATAGAGAAAATTAATAGAAAGCAACCCTCTATTAGCTCCAGACTGAAATTTCATTCTACCAACATTATTAAACTTTGATCAAATACTTCAAAATGAGAACAATATGTGAGGGGTTGAGGGGGCGACGAATGACAATGGGTGAATTGAAGGGGGCGGGGAGAAACTGGGGGATTTCATTTAATTTTGAAACATGGGAACAAAAATTACTTTTAAGTTTTGGAATTTAGATTTAAATGTTTTATTTTATTTTTTTAGATTATGTTTATTTTATTTTTTGTTTTGTTTTTAATTCAACTTTTTAATATTTTTAATATTTATAATTTGAACATTTCATCCTACGTGTAGTCTGACGTGGCAGTTGACATGGCAAAAATAATAGTCGGCGAGCCACGTCATCTCTTCACGGCCGGAGGAAAAAAATGTGTATTAATTTGCAACAATATCAAAGGTTGGACTTTTATACAATAATTCTAATGATTGTGATTAAATTAATATTTGGCCTAAAGGTCGTGTATTTATTTAGAATTGATCCAAAATATTAATGTCCTACTTTTGTCAAAAGAAAAGTTAATATCCTACTTTCCAAAACTGAAACTTATTGTCGTTCCGTTAAGTTGACACTATAATAAACAATATTAGTGATATATTAAAATTGACAATGTTATAAGTAATTCTAAACTAAATAATCGAATACATCCAGTTAAGTTGAAACAAAGTCATTAGTTCACCATAAAATTTGGTAACACTTTAATGTTAAAAAAATTCGTGTTAAATTATCTAATTTTATGTTGTGCATTTGATTTAGTTTTATTTTTATTTTTTTTGTAATCATATAATAAATATAATTCTCTATATCTGAGAAAATGTGTATGTTTATACTGACATATATTATTTTATTGACATAGAGTATTTTAACACAAAATAGCAAATAAGATGGTCTATATTTGTCAAAAAATAAAAAGTCAATGTCCTACTTTGCATTTTTTTATATTTTATGTTTGTCGAAAAAAAGTTATTGTCCTAATTTTGTCCAAAAAAAATGGTTAATGTCATACTTTTGCCAAAAAAAGAGTTAATATTCTACTTTTCCCGAACTGAAGTTTATTGTTCTTAAATTGCCACCTCCCCTAAGTTACGGGCCTTAAAATAATATTTTCCCACTGTTGACTCTATACAAAAACTTACTTGGAAAGGTAAATATTTAATATCAATAATGAGAAAGTCTAAACATATTTTCAAAGAAGTATTTTCTCATGCAATTATCCACATGTGTATGTACATAACATTTCACGTTATACCCTAAGTTCTGCAATTATTATTTTTAAATGGTAGCTACAACTTCATTTGTATATATAACATAAAATTTACCCTTTTGTATTAAAATCATGTTAAAGGTGAGATGATACATGAAAATAAATTTGTCATAATTCACCTAAAAATTTAAGATCATCGCCAAAAAAAAAAAGTTCCCACAATCTCAATGTATTAATCAACACTATGAAAATTCACTTGTATATAAGATAATATGTATATAAGGTTAATTCAAAAAGCATGCATTACAAAATCATATCTCTATGAATTACTCTAAATTCAGAAAGGAGAAGCAAAAATTCATTGAGCTGCTAACCGCAACTTCCACCATACAACAATTCTCAAATCTGATCTCAATAATTTTTCTCTTCTTCTCCAAGAAGCCACTGATATCCTTGAAAAATGAAAATGAAGGACGCCCCCATTAAAATTATTTAGAGCTTCTGACCGAGTTCATTAGAAATTATCATATCACCTGCACAGAGACAAAACAAATGACACCCATATACACATACATTCACCACTTAAATGACTATGTACCTTAAAAGTCATGTTCATCATATCATTACAAAAAGTAATAAGACACCATAATAAATAAAAATAATAAGTTCGTAAAAGATAAAGAATGGTGTTTTCATACATAAGTAGGGTAAAATATTAGGCGAGAAAGAGGTAACTAACCGAATATTTTCATGAATCCTACCAAAAGATAGCTCACTTAAAATATTATATTTTTATAAGACAATGAACGGAAGGTTTGGAGCACAATATATATATATATATATATATATATATATATATATATATATATTAAATGATCTAAGTTGACTGCTATTTTTTACATAAGTAAGGTAGCGTGAACATGGTATGGATCTGTTGGGAAATAAGTTGCACAGATCTATTCGGGGTGAATATTTAAATACAAATTTAATTATTTAATTATTACTAGCATGAATTAATCCTATATTAATTCAAATAATAATTGCAACAACATATCATGCATATAATAAGCCACGTAAAACCTACGCATGCGGAATCTACGGGTTTACGTGAACGTACCTCTCGGGATGGCATTGAATTCGGTTGGACGGACTAACCAAAAAGGACTTCCCAAGTATTCCCTTAGCCCTTGCTCAACTATCCGGTGGAAGGACACTTGTCGAACAATTAACAAAAAGGAAAAAATAAACTTTGTTGCACCACTTATGTGGATTTGCTAATTTTTCCAGCACATGGAATTGTGTCTTGGGAATGAAAGAATCATCCCCTATTTATAGGTGAGGAGTGGTCGATTTTTTCAGTGGAAAAACAATGTGGGAAAAGACTTTTCTTGATCACCAAGAAATCTTGAATATATCTCCTATATTCTTTTTCCCATAATTAAAATATTCCACAAAAAAATCTCACCTCCTCAAATTATGGAATTTTTCGAAAATAATGATGTGCAAGATTCCAAGATTTGGATCTTCTTGAACTTATGAGATATTCTTGTATTTCAAGAAATACATATCTTCCATAATATATTTTCAAGAAAATCAAGAAAATCTTTCTTGCCCATTATATTTCCAAATTTTCGAAAATCTCTTATGAATAACCAAGTGGGAGATTTCTTGAATTTAATGAGATAATCTTGTATTACAAGAATACATATCTTCATTCCATAACAAAATTCAAAGAAAATCTTTCTCCCAACTTATCCATAATTTTCAAATTTTATAGGAAAAAAAGCAACAATATTTATTTTATTTTAATCACATTTTTTTCTTATTGGACTATTTGTTGGGCTACTCGGAGGGCCTTTTAGGAGAATTAAGATTGAACCTTCTAATGGACCTTGAATATCTAATATTGAGCCACAATATAATTCAAGCCCATAAATATTAATTAATCCCACTACATAATTAATATTGCACTATCCATCTTAACCCATATTACGAAATAATATGGCTCCTATTCATTATTTCCCGTATTTAAGATTATCTAGCCCATTAATTAATTCAAAGCCCTTTGAAATAACTTTCCATTAATTAATATCTTTTATCCTTGGTCAAGGAACGGTTCAACATTATTATCCATACTGGGAAACTAATTCCACTTGCAAGATTTGGTATGATAAAGCTTATGAACCTCCCAAGGGGGCAAATCAAACAAGCGTACTTGCACGATTCTTCGTATTAAATCTTAGCAATCACATGTGACTAATAATATTGTCCAAGATAAAAAGTATTGAATCTCATTGATTCGCTACCCATGATAAGTCAAAGCAATAGTTACCAATCTCACGTGATCCTATTTAAGGGACGAAGATTAAGAAATAACGAACCACCGAGGTCTAATTCTTTTTGTTTCGATTCAAGAATTTATCCTCCTCAGGGTCTATTCAATTACATCGGTCATGCACTAGTGTAATCTCTTGGTCAAGACAAGCCAATCTGAGCCTTACACTTCAACCTTTCACGATGGGTTGTTCATTTCCATCTAGGTCGTGAATAACGTACTTTTAGTTACAAGGGACTGTTAATTTAATCTGCTGTGATCTGGTATCACTAAATTAACTACAATGTAACACGTCACGACTTATTGAACAGCTTATCAAAGAAATATATGTAACATTCAATAATATTTAAAGCATCAGTGATAAACAATTTATTTCAATAAATAAGTCTGAAATTCAGTTTCGATTATACAAAGTAAAAGCATACTTTCCAATATAATCCCAACAATCTCCCACTTATACTCAAAGTCTGCTTTTAAGTATACTACAACATGTCTCGCGTAGTCCGTGACATCTAATGTCACCTACACGAACCTAATAATTTCTCCCACTTATACTCAAAGCAGTTAGCAAATCGTCTTGACACCCATTCCACCCACATGTCTTTCGAATGTATTCAGAGGCAGACTCTTTGTGAATGGATCTGCTAGGCTGTCCTCAGACGCTATCTTTGCCACATCTATATCTCATCTCTTAACGATTTCTCGTATAAGATGTCTTTCCTTTAGTGTGCTTGTTTGACTCGTGGTCTCTTGGTTCTTTTGAATTTGCAACCGCTTTTAGCGAGATATTGCTTTTGAACAAATTGAAACACCATCCAAGTCCACTAAGAAGATCTAGAGCCCAATCGGTTTTTTTCAATCGCTTCACGGCCTACTTACCCCGACTTCCATGGTTGAGTCGGTGATGCATTTACGCTTCACACTCGTCCATTTGATGGCTACACTTCCCAAATGGAAACACACTAATCGAGGCGGATAGTTTACGAATCTAAGTCCGATTGGAAATCCGAGTCCGCGTGTAAATTGATGGGGATTGGAGTATCTGACTGATAAATCAACATTCTATCCCGAGTTCTTTTCAGACACTTCAGAATGTATTTAACTGTTGTCCAATGCTCTTTCCCTAGGTTACTTTGATATCTTGCCGCCATGCCTCTGCAAAAGCGGATATCCGGTCCGTAAACGACATTGCATACATAAAACTTCCGCAAATACCAAGCATAAGGAATGTCTTTCATGTCATCTATCTCCTCTTTGCGTCTTAGGGACATTTTCTTGGATAGATGGATTCCATGCACCGAAAGGTACGAATCCTTTCTTGGAATCTTGCATCTTTGAAGCGTTTGAAGATGGTTAATCTATGTATGAAGCTTGCGATAAGCTATCATCCTTTTCTTGCGATCTCGGTGATCTTGATCCCAAGGATGTGTCCGCTTCCCTAAGTCCTTCATATCAAAATTTGTTTTGAAAGCCATTCCCTTTACGTCGATAACACCTTTACATCATTCCCGATGATCGAATATAAATCTACGATAGTACTAAGAATACCAATGCGATTCCGAACACGCTTTTTATACACACAACTTTCAAACTCATTTTGATCAAACCCATAAGACTTTATAACATGATCAAAACATTGGTTCCAAGCTCTAGATGCCTGTTTGAGTCCGTAAATGGACTTCTTGAGCTTACAAACTAGATGTTCTTGGCCTGTTTCAATGAAACCTTGGGGTTGTTGCATATAGATCTCTTCATCAAGACTTCCATTGAGGAAAAGCGTCTTGACATCCATTTGCCGATTTCAAAGTCGAAATCTTGCAAACAATCGATAAGAGAATACGGATGGACTTAAGCATGGCTACGGGCGAAAAAGTTTCCTCGTAATCGATCCCTTCTTTCTAAGTATAACCTTTCGCCACTAGACTTGCTTTAAAGGTTTCAACCTTCCCGTCCGGTCCTCTTTTCCTCTTATATACCCACTTGCATCCAATGGGTTTGACCCCATTAAGTGGTTCGACTAGCTCCCACACTCTATTATGAAACATAGAACCCATTTAGAACTTTCATTCTTTTGTTTGCCAAGGATCTGCATCCTTATCTTGGAGTGCCTCGTCATATGTCCATGGGTCTGATTTGTCTTGTCCGGGAATCAAGTCCGAGGACTCTCCTATTCCCATGAATCTCTCGGGTTGTCTAACAACCCTCCCACTACGACGAGGCTCCGGTTGTGAAAACGTATTGTTTGGTATATCATCTAGTATAGTTGTCAATGAGGTTTGCCCTCTAAGCTCATTTAAGGTAATCTCACTTATGGGTTTTCTTTGGTTCATATAGTCTTCTTCCAAAAATCTAAAGTGGGTGCTGATGACCACTTTTTGATCTTCAGGACCATAGAACATACACCCTTTTGTTCCTAAAGGGTATCCTACAAACAACCTTAATTACGATCGAGGATCCAATTCTTGGCTTCCTTGTCCAACACGTGGTAGGGACACCCCCAAATTCTCATGTGTCTCATACTTGGGCTTGCGCTTTCGGTCCACAATTCTTTGGGAGTTTTGGGAACCGATTTGGATGGCACCAAGTTCGAATGTAAGCCATCATTGTTTCCAAGGCATGACCCCAGAACGACTTGGGAAGATCCGCATAACTCATCATTGATCTAAACATTTCCAAAAGAGTTCTGTTTCTTCGCTCTGCAACCCCGTTTTGTTGAGGGGTTCCGGGTGCAGTGAGCTGGGATACAATCCCTTCATCAGATAAGTAGTTCAAAAACTCATCGCTGAGGTATTAGCCTCCACGATCAGATCGTAGAGACTTGATACATTTTTCCTTATGATTCTCTGCTTGAGCCTTAAATTCTTTGAATTTCTCAAAGGTCTCCGATTTATGCTTCATAAGGAAAATGTAACCGTACCTTGAGTAATCATCAATAAAAGTGACAAAATACTCATAACCTCCTCTTGCTTTGGTTGACATTGGACCATATACATCTGTGTGAACGATCTCTAATGCTTCTTTGGCCCTATTCCCTTTGGCTCCAAATGCCCTCTTTGTCATTTTACCCTCCAAACATGATTCGCAGGTTGGAAACGGTTCAACTTGGAGAAGCTCTAGTGAATCATCTTTCACCAACCTTTGGATCCTCTTTGGATTTATATGACCCAATCTTAGATGCCAAAGAAGTGTCTCGTTCACGTCTGATGAACATTTTCTTTTCTCGGAAACAATTGATGTGTTATAGGATGCATTTCGTGAGTGGTGTGCCGCGATTAATTGTATAGAGATTATTCGCCAACGTTCCATGACAGATAAATTTATCATAAAGAGAAATGGTAACAACTTTATTAAAAGTAACCGAATATCCATCATGAAAAAGTTTAGAAACTGAAATCAAATTCTTTCTAAAACTCGGAACGTACAGAACATCTTTTAAAATTAAAACTCTGTCTTCAAAAGACAGGTGCACTTCTCCCACTACTTTAACTACTACTCATGTAGTATTGCAATGTCTGCTACTTGCGTAGTATTGCAATAATCGTTACTATCGTAGCATTGCAATATCTGCCACTTACGTAGCATTGCAATGACTTCTACTTTCGTAACGTCGCCCAGTGTGATGAGGATCTCACTCCCACTAAGTTGCCGGATCATTTTGAACCCGTGAAACCAACATGATTAGTGGATCTCGTATCAACCACCCATGAATGAGAAGTATACGCCGCTAAACAAGTTTCAACAACTAGTGCGTGAGAATTACCTTTCTTTCCGTCCCTTTTGGGGTTGGAACTGGCAAAACCTCCATTGTCCTCTCTCACCGCAGCTTAAGCACTTCCTCTTTGGATTTTCCTTGACACAACAAGCATTCCTCATCTTACCATTGACCTTGGCAACAGTTGAGTTGTATTGCTTATGGCCTTTGGTCCTCTTCTTTATCTTGCCTACCCTTGGCCTAGAAGATGAAGACGGACCACTTGCCGTCAAAGCTTGAGTTTGGTGCCTTATCATCATTTCTGCCGAGACCAAAAGCTTGCAACAAATTAGCTAGCGAGGCCAAAATGCTCAAAAACTTTTTGGGCAGAGAGTGAAGTACCAAATTCATCTGAGTCTCCAGATCATAATCTGCACTCAGAATCTCAAGTTTGTTCAGATGGGCCATCTATTTTAAGGACGTAATCCCTTACGGGTTTGCCCTCCACCATTTTCAGCGACGACATCTCTCGCAAGGTGATCTGACGAGTCCCGCATGTTTTGACTCGTCAGTTGGCTCATGTGATTTTGGTGTGTCAAGAATCCACTTGTGCTTTTTGTGCGATTAGGACAATTATAATTTTTTCGTTTCAATATAGTTTCCATACATATTGTATTGACTTTAAGTATAATAACAAAGGGATTAAAAAGGTAACGACATCTTTGAATCGAAATAAACAACTATATCAATAAAGCACAAGTATATCACAAGGTTCGATCACATGCTTCATATTAAAATCTCAAAAAAATATATGAACATGCATCGACCAACATCTCAAAAACAGTTTAAATAAGCCACGTTGGGTGGGTCATTATTTAAACACATTCAAAAGCGAGTTACAAACAAGAACAATTACAAACCTTTAATATCCAGATTAATAGTTGGCTCATAACGACCAATATAAAATTGACAGGGACTTTTGAGAAGATATGCATATCAATTTTATACCTAAGTAATAACCATGATTAAATCTGAGATTATTATTTAAACTTGAACGAGCCTCGTTGGGAGGGTCATCGTCCGCCACTAGTAATAAACAACAATCATCCGTTTGGAATTCATTCATGTGAAAGCTATCTTTTGACCGTCCCGTTGGGGAATTTCTCCAAAAGAATTCACAAATAAATAAATCATGGAGGTCAAAATTAATTCAATTTTATTATCCTAATAAAATTGTCAATTAATTATTTAAACATACTTAGTAATTTTGAAGGTGAGATTCTTCCATTTGGCAACTCTCATGCAAACACATTTAAACAAATTAAATAAAGCATAAGATATCACAAATAAATCAAGCAAAACAGAAAAATAAACATATTGGGCACAAATTATCAATTGTCATGGTTTGATTTTCTTGGCTTGATCTTGAAAAATGCGTCTCGAATTTCTCTCCCTTTCGATCGTCTGAAAAATAGCAGATCTCACCGAGCGCCCGCGTAAGCGTTTCGCGGAGGCGGGATGCCATTGTCCGGCCCGGTAAGCAACTGGAGCAACCGGCCTGCCCGTGGAATACGCCCGCCAGTGCCTCGGCATGCCTGTGCGTCTAGCGTCTCAGAGGCGGCGGCGAGCGGCGCCCTCCTCAGCAGCGCTCGCGCTCCGCCTCCGCGCGACCACCGGCGCCAAATCCCGTCGATGCGGCCCGCCCGTCACGGCGGCTATTCAGCGTGCTCGGCCGCCTCGACCTCGCCTGCGCCCCTGCGTGCCGGCCCAGCGCTTCCAGCGCCGCTATGCACAGTTCACAGATTTTTGTCCTTTTAATTCTTACGTCTGAAATCCTCGTTTTTTATCCAGTTCTGATTTATTTACAAAAAATAAATAAACATAGATCTAGACTAGTCTATTACATTGATCAAATCAAACAAATTCTAATCTACTCGTGGATTTTCTCACGAGGCAAAACGAATCCGAACGAATCGAATTAAAAAAACCCCAGTTTATATGCATGCAAAAACACATTAAATTCCATGACAATTGGATACCTGCAAAAAAGATCTAGCAATTCTACTATTCAATTTCAAATTTAATGTCCGTGAATTAAATTACAATTTAAAAAATTCAGAGCCCGAAACCGTGGCTCTGATACCAGTTGTTGGGGAATAAGTTGCACAGATCTATTCGGGGTGAATATTTAAATATTGTTGGTCCCGAAAAACCCGATTTAAAACTCGTAAAATCTCAATGGGAGGTGACTTTTTTTTTTCGAATGTGTTATGCAGATTTGCTAAAGTATGTATGACAGTTAATATGAAAGCAAATAAGAACACACGTATTTTTATAGTGGTTCGGACAACTCGTCCTACATCCACTCTTCTCTTCAAGGGGCACCAACTTAACCAACAGATGTTTACCGAGTTCTCACTCAAACGGGACTTATCACCCTCTAAGGGATCGCCTACCCTCCCATTCGGGATTGCTTAGATGTTTACCGAGTTCTCACTCAAACGGGACTTATCACCCTCTAAGGGATCGCCTACCCTCCCTTTCGGGATTGCTAGATGTTTACCGAGTTCACACTCACCTACAAACTTAACCGACTGATTTGGGTAAGGTTTGTTTGGTTTCCAACTAGGTTGAGATTTCCCCGTACATTTGTTTAGCCTCAATGCTAAGGATGGGAAAATCTATAAGCTTAGGATATAACATTTGTGCTTAGATCTAGGGTAGAACACTTTTGAATATATGTGTGTATTTCTTGCTCTGTGTTCTATGAATGGAGTTGCTTAAATATTTGGCTTTAATTTCACTTTGCAGATCCTCCATTAGCTTCTTTTGAAGATAGTGCAATGTATTTATAGTGTGGATTTAAATATTACCGTTGGAAAGTAATATTCAAATCCATACTAATAACTTCCAGCTTTTCTTTGTCCTTTTGCACTTTTCCCTCCTCAGGCTTTATGTCACATCAATATGTGTGTTGTCTTCTTATTGGCCACCGCCAGTGTGTCTAAGTCCGACAAATTTCGTCGACATCTTTGTTCATCTCTTCCGATTCTCGTCGCTTTATTCGGTATATGATTTCGTCCGTAGAATTGGTCCAGAGAAATCTGTCTGTTGATTGGCGGTCTCGATCCGATCAAAGAAAGAGAGATCGACAAGATAACATCAGTCACAGATTCCGTCAATCAGATCCGTCACAAGATCGTTAAATTAGATCCGGGTCAAGATCATCGGTCACCAGATCATCGGGTCAAGAAGATCAGTCACCGCGATCTGTCGTGAAGATCGGTCACCAGACTGGTCAAGAACATCTGGTCACCAGATCAAGAAGATCACCAGACTGGGTCAAGAATATCGGTCACCAGACTCGTCAAGAAGATCGGTCACCAGATCAAGACATCGGATCGTCGTCTCGATCGATCAAGATTCGCAAAAACATCGGCATTTCTTCTTCAAAATCAGCATGTTTCTTCTTGTTCAAACTCATCGGTTTACTTTAACTCATCCTACTTCATCGATCTCGATCGACCTCGTCGATCTCGATCATCTTCGTCTGATTTCGTGAGTTCCCCCTCAATTTGTTCTCTCGTTCCCCCTCAACTTGTTATCTGTAGATTATCTTAAATAACACAAGTTGATAATGTTTTGGCATAATTAATCAAAACTAAAATATCCCAACAAATACAAATTTAATTCTTTAATTATTACTAGCATGAATTAATCCTATATTAATTCAAATAATAATTGCAACAACATATCATGCATATAATAAGCCACGTAAAACCTACGCATGCGGAATCTACGGGTTTACGTGAACGTACCTCTCGGGATGGCAGTGAATTCGGTTGGACGGACTAACCAAAAGGACTTCCAAAGTATTCCCTTAGCCCTTGCTCAACTATCCGGTGGAAGGACACTTGTCGAACAATTAACAAAAAGGAAAAAATAAACTTTGTTGCACCACTTATGTGGATTTGCTAATTTTTCCAGCACTTGGAATTGTGTCTTGGGAATGAAAGAATCATCCCCTATTTATAGATGAGGAGTGGTCGATTTTTTCAGTGGAAAAACAATGTGGGAAAAGACTTTTCTTGATCACCAAGAAATCTTGAATATATCTCATATATTCTTTTTTCAATAATTAAAATATTCCACAAAAATCCCACCTCCTCAAATTATGGAATTTTCGAAAATAATGATGTGCAAGATTCCAAGATTTGGATCTTCTTGAACTTATGAGATATTCTTGTATTTCAAGAAATACATATCTTCCATAATATCTTTTCAAGAAAATCAAGAAAATCTTTCTTGCCCATTATATTTCCAAATTTTCGAAAATCTCTTATGAATAACCAAGTGGGAGATTTCTTGAATTTAATGAGATAATCTTGTATTCCAAGAATACATATCTTCATTCCATAACAAAATTCAAAGAAAATTTTTCTCCCAATTTATCCATAATTTTCGAAATTTTATAGGAAAAATATGCAACAATATTTATTTGATTTTAATCACCTTTTTCAGTTATTGGACTATTTGTTGGGCTACTCAGGGGGCCTTTAGAAGAATTAAGATTGAACCTTCTAATGGACCTTGAATATCTAATATTGAGCCACAATATAATTCAAGCCCATAAATATTAATTAATCCCACTACATAATTAATATTGCACTATCCATCTTAACTCATATTACAGTCAATATGGCTCCCAGTCATTATTTCCCGTGTTTAAGATTATCTAGCCCATTAATTAATTCAAGCTACTGAAATAGATTTCCATTAATTAATATCTTTTATCCTTGGTCAAGGAACGGTTCAACATTATTATCCATACCGAAAACTAATTCCACTTGCAAGATTTGGTATGATAAAGCTTATGAACCTCCCAAGGGGGTAAATCAAACAATCGTACTTGCACACGATTCTTCGTATTAAATCTTAGCAATCACATGTGACTAATAATATTGTCCAAGATAAAAAGTATTGAATCTCATTGATTCGCTACCCATGATAAGTCAAAGCAATAGTTACCAATCCCACGTGATCCTATTTAAGGGACGAAGATTAAGAAATAACGAACCACTGAGGTCTAATTCTTCCTTGTTCAGTTCTGAAGAATTTATCCTCCTGTAGGTCCTATTCAGTGCATCAGTCATGCACTAGTGTAATCTCTTGGTCAAGACAAGTCAATCTGAGCCTTACATTTCAACCTTTCACAATGGGTTGTTCATTTCCATCTAGGTCGTGAATAACGTACTTTTAGTTACAAGGGACTCTTAATTTAATCTTCTGTGATCTGGTATCACTAAATTAACTACAATGTAACACGTACGACTTATTGAACAGTTATGCAGTAAATATATGTAACATTCAATAATATTTAAAGCATCAGTGATAAACAATTTATTTCAGTAAATAAGTCTGGAAATTCAGTTTCGATTATACAAAGTAAAAACATATTTTCCAGTATAATCCCAACATGATCATTATAAAGAAAAAAAAAAAACTTTTTTAGGTTTCCAACTCTTTTTTTTTTCTTCCTCATAGAAGATTAGACAAATGTTAGTAAAAGTCCTACTGTAAAAAGCAGAATAATAAAAAGAAATATATATATATATATATATATACCACAAAAATAAAGAATTTTCTGATGGAGAAAACTATCTACTTGCACAAACTAAAGTGTTGAGGCAAATCATTGTAAACCAACATGACAATGTGGTCCATATTGTTCAATAGATTATTACAATTGTCACTACGTATGCAATAAGGAAAACTTACATGAATCTCAAATCACCATCTCATTCATTTTATAAACGACAGCCACATAAAAAGAAATCATATTAGTCAAGTGAAAAAAAAAACTTATATTTAATCATTTCGATAATAAAGTTTTTCTTATTATACTTTTACATTTATTAATTGTACCTTATCAATCACTTTTGGAGATTTGGTCAACTAATCAATTTCCATGAATTTCGTTATGTAATGAGTATATTTATTACTGCATCAAATTAATCATTTTAAGTACGTTGTCTATATCTCTTAATTAAATATAAATATCTAAATATTTTGAATCAGACTCTTTTACATTTTTTAATTGTAAAATGCCAGTAAATTTCATAATTTTTTATATCAAGATTAACTATACCAATTTATATATTCGATTAAAAAAATTATGTAATTATGTGTCATAAGAAGTATTAGTTCATTATGAATGAGATAACCGAACAATCATGTTGGAGGAGTGTGTGTGTAACACTAAAAATTGCAAATATAAAAAATTGTAACATTAAATAATCTAAAATTTCCCATTAAAAACATAATACTATCCATGAAAAACAAATACTATAAGAACTAATCATGATAAAATAATATATTCATTTTAGTTCTTTAATTTAATTAAATTTATAATTAAAGATAAATAAATTATAATACTTTTGTACCAATAAATCCAATAAAAATTTCAATAAAAAGTACATAGATAATATGATCGTATATTTATATTAAAGATATCTTAAATTTAAACTATCTTAAAGATATATTTAAACTTTGATCCATAATTTGAACGTATTGTAATTTAAACTTTGATCCATAATTTTAAAAATATTAATGTCCTTAAATCACATTTTTAGATAATATGTTTGGATTTGATCGAGTCTTTTTAAAACTACGCAACATTTATTTTCTTAAATGAGATGATTTTAAATAATTAAAAAATAATTATATCATTATAGAGAATATATAAACATGTGTAAGAGTGGAGAAACTATTAAACACACATAATATATGTATATATATAATAACAAAATTTAATTATAATTGAGAGAATTAAGTTATTACTTTCTTACTACTAAAATTATATTTATATACCTAAATTAAAAATGATTGACATGCTTATAGAATGTGATTGACATTTCATTTTATATAGATTTGTTATTAATTATATTTTAATTTATGCATTCTATCAAATTTTTACCATCTAAAAAAGTCAACTAAGCCGAATATTCAAATCTCAGATTTCACGTATCATTTTTTAATTTTTTGGAACCAATTGATATATTGAACATTGACGTTTATTTAATTAATAAAAATGTGTCAAACATACCCAAAAAAATTAATGGTGATAAATTTACGCCTATATTACTCAATAATATCAATAATTCCCATAATAAAAGAGAAAAAAAGTCAACATCTGAATTTAATTAAATTTCAAAAAGATTTCATATAATTACTTTGATTGATTTATAATATGAAATTATACTTAATAAAATTATATGTGCATGTATAACTAATTAAACGTTTTATTTGCATTAATTAAAAAAGGGACCATAAAATATATTAATGAAATAGTCCAAATTCAGAAAATTAATTCATTACATCAATGACATTGAGTTAAAATTATAAAACAATAAAAAAATAAAAAAAACTACAACGAATTATTTAGAATTAATTTTATCAACACCGTAAAAATTTTATTTTCTTAATTAATATCGCAAAATATTTGGAATGTTTGACTATTATCAATCTGCCAATTTGATCTAATCATTCTATTAAAGCTTTGATATAAATTGTTTATTAATTTATACATTTATTAAATACATTAACTAAATGCATAATTTTAGGAATTAAAATTGCATATAAAAGATTTACTATATATTCCAAGTCAACTAACTATTCTCCACTATTTTCGAAAATAAAATACCAAATCAACTCAAACAATTATCAAACTTAAATACAAAATTGACAAAATTAAGTTTTACATTAATCGTGTTTTTAATTTCATAATTGACACCAATTCATGTTTATATTAATGGTATTTTTTGTGATTAATTAAATTAATAAATGAATTTATCACAATCCATTGTCTCATTTAATAAATATGAAATTATGTAATAATTAGCTTATATCACCCGGATTTACTTGTTGTTATAATTACACAATGCTCAATTAAATTGACTTCATCAATATCTATATTAAATGTCGTGCAAATTAAAAATTATGAATATAAATGTTATATTAATGATATTTATGTTACCTTTATTGTTTTGAATTAATTTTGTCAAAGAAATCAATAGTTTTTATATTTAAATTTACAAAATTTTGAAAAAAATTGTTAATTATTAATTTGGTATGTACAATTCATCATTTAAATGAAGTTATACCTAGAGATGTTAAAACGGGCCGCGGGCCAATGGGCCGGGCCGGGCTAACCGCAATTTTTCAGGGTTAGGGCTTAGGTATCTATGGCCTGTTTAACATCGGGCCTTTTGGCCCGTAACCGGCTGGCCCACGGGCTTATCAGGCTGGCCCGGATCTTTTATTATTGTTATTAATTTTTATAATTCCAAATCCAAATATCCAATAGGGAAGAGCCCAAACCCAAAATAAGAAAGAAAGATACATGGGCTGCTGGGCTGAAAATTGAAATAGAAAAAAGGTCCATTAAAAAAAAATCCTACTCTCGTGAGTTTCGTTCGTATCTTCCTTCATTTTTCATTTTCCATTTCTTCCTCCTAGTTTCCTACTGTCGCCCGCGCCGCCTGCTCCACGAACGACAGTACGACACCCTCCGCCTTCCTACCGTCGCCATTTTTCCACTCTTCCTACCGTCTCACACCACCCGCTCTCTTCCTCAATTTTCCAGTTTCTTCAATCGGCCGCCTGCTCCACACACCGTCGCCTTAGCCCGTCGCCCAAGCCAAGCCACGCCATCCACCACGTGACCAGTGACCACCGTCGCCCAGGCCACCCGCTCTCTTTCTCCGGTCACGTGTCTGGTAAAGTTACGCTCCCCCTTTTTTATTTTAACGCGAAAATCAAAATTTATTAAATTAGGGATTATTGGGGGTGTTAAATGTTAAATTAGGGATTTTTGGGGTGTTAATATGCTGCGATTTTTATTTTGGGGATGCAATTGATATTATGGATTTAATATGCAATTCCAGATGTTACTGTGTTACTACTTTTTTATAGTAGGATGTTGAATATGAATATGAATGAAAGCAAGCAATTAATATGGTTGTTACATTTAATTTTAATGCATCCAACATATGATCCTTTACATTTAATTTTAATGCATCCATTCCAGCATATGATCCTAATGTATGTATGTAATTGCAGTTTTTCATTTCGGGGATTCAATGGATTTTGAATGTGTTGGAGCATTGGAAAATTAATAAACACCGATATCCAACATTATCAATTATGGCTTGTGATATTCTTAGCATCCCAATCACCACTGTCGCTTCTGAATCCACTTTTAGCATTGGGGCTCGTGTTTTCAACAAGTATAGGAGTAGACTTCTTGGGCGTCACGTGGCAACCCTTATTTGTACTCGTAGTTGGCTAAAGGATTTGATGTTGGTAATGTTCTAATTATTTCATATACATATAGTTCGTTTTCATATAATTAAATAAACTTGTTTATTAGTAACTAATTATGTTTTCTATGCATGTTTTAGAAGAAGATGATGATGAGTTGGAAGTTGATGATGATGAGTCTTTGTCCAAGGAAGGATCGAATGATGAAGAGTGATGATGAGTTGGAAGTTGGAAGGGTCGAATGATGAGTCTTTTGTTTTTGTACATGTGGAAGCCCACGTACATTATGCAACTTTGAACTTTTAATTTGTTTGTTAGACTTTCAATTTGTATGATTTTATGCTTTGGACTTATTTTGTTCTATAATATATATTGGATTTATTTATAGTTAGAGTTAAGTACTTAAGTTGTGAACTTGTGATAGTTGTAATATATTTAATATGCATTTGGATTGTATTTAAAAAAAAGGTGTGGCCCGCCCGTTTAGCCCGAGGCCCGCTATGGGTTAGGGTTAGATTACGGCTCTTAATGGCCCGTTTAAAAGTGAACCGCTAAGGCCCTAACCCATTTAGGCCCGTGGCCCTGTAGGGCTGGCCCTAATGGGTTAGGGCACCCGTTTAACATCTCTAGTTATACCCATGAATCCGTAATTAATGCATTAAATGATTAAAGAAGATATTATTTTAAGTATACACACATTGCTTGTTTTAATTGTAGAGTAAATTACTAAATTGAAATCTTGAACCAACAGAATAATTAGATAGACAACATCACTAAATAGAATAATGAATTTTATTAAAAAAAATCATGGACAAATGTATTGATTGTGCCAATATTCGAATCATATTCAAATAAATAATAATTGAAGAGATGAACATATGTTACAATAGAAGAAAATTGGTTCATATTCGATGAAATAGTAGTTTAAGAAACAAACATGTGTTACAATAGAGTATACAAAAAAATGTAAAGATTAAACAAAACTTGATAAGATGTCATCGACTTCATTGTAGAATTCATTTCGTATAATCTTCTCGTTCTCCAAAAGCAATATTCTCCATGATAATATATAAATCTGAAAATCAAAACACGGTTATTAGAAATCTAAAAAACAATACAAACAAACAATAAATGATCACACACTTTACGCTATAGAAATAAAAAAAATCACCTCGTTCTCCAAAAGTAATCTTCTTCACAATAATAAATAAATCTGAAAATCACAAATGAATTATTAGATTACTGCAAAATAATAGAAACAACTGACACAAATTGATGTAATAATATGAAATTAACACAACAAATAATATGTTTCGTCACTTTTAACAAATGAGAACTATGAAATGAAAAAGTAGAACGATGACAAATCGTTATTATATGAGGGACATGAAGAAAAGAGAAATTGTGAAATGGAATGGAGAAAAAATGAATGAGATGGAGAAAAAATGAATGAGAGATATGGCAATTTATAGAAAATAGTAGAAAAAAATCAACGGCTGAGATTAAAACAACACTCAAAATGAATGAGATTAGAGAGATTAAAAATAGATGCCTAAGGCTTTGCCACATCACTTGCCACATCATTTTATCATTTGACACATCATCTTAAGGAGATTTTGCATTATAGAGATTATAGATATTACATTAAAAATAAAATAAATGTGCACTTATAAAATTTAAAATTATACTCCCTCCGTCCCAAAGAAGCGTGCACGTTTACTGTTTTCACGTGTTTTTACGAGCGAGTTTTTTATTAGTATTTGAAATGATAAAATAATTTTTAAAGATGCATGCAATAGATGAGATGTAGATCTATAACATCCCTCTTTAAAAATCACTTTATCATTTGAAATACTAATAAATAACTCGCTCACAAAAACTCGATAATAAAGTAGGTGTGCACGCTTTTATGGGACGAAGGTAGTATATTATAAGTTTTATTTTGAAATAAGCACAATAAATACATAGACAGCACAATATAATTTAGAATAAGGATGATAAAAATAATGATTGAGTTTTAAATTAATAAAAAAATAACAAAAAAATATGTTCAACCAGTTATACCAGTTTCTCGGTTTTGATCGATTTTTCTAGTTTTGGCCGGTTTTTTCCAGTCCAACTGTAAAAATAATTTTTTGAAGGTAATCGGACAGGTTTCATGGTCGGTTTTTGATTCAACCAGTTGAATCGACCGGTTCAATTTGATTCTGAAAACAGTGATTTAAGTTATGATGAGTTTTGTTTCTAATTATTTATTATTTTAGTTATTTTCACTTACTTTCTTCTTAATTTATCACATCCAAAAGATTTTCTTGTACCGGAGTGTTAATTTTCAGGTTGCTTTTGTCAAACAGGATGCCAATATTGTGGCTCACAAAATTGTTAGGGTTCTCATTCCTATGAGAACCCATTTATTTGGAATGATCTTCTACACTTTGTGGATGGACTACCGGTGAATAACTGTTTTTGTGAATAAATAATATAAGTTCTTTTGGTTTCGAAAAATGATTTCAAATATTTTTAATTAATATAAAATTAATATCCATCACTCATATTTTTCTTACTATATCATATATTATTATTTCTTAACTAAAGATTGATTAAAGCAGCCAAAAAAAAAGTTGATTAAGGATGGAATTGTCCGAAGTTTCTTTATAAATTTTAAATATCTAAAAAGACATTTAGGGTGTGTTTTGAAATTTTACAAAACAACTTTTAGAATCACTTTTTTTTAAAAGTTGTAAAAGATAATGTTAAAAATAAGTGATTCTGAAAATTATTTTTAGAGTTTTAAAACACACCCTTAATAAATAAGGAAAATAGTAATTAATAGCATCTGTTGGAAATATCCTACGTTGCATAGACACGGGTACGGCAATACGGGTACGACACGATACGGGTACGGGGACACAGGTTTTCAAAAAAAATGGGTAAGATACGACGGGGGTACGACTATAATTTTTTAAATAATTTTATATTATCCCTGTAAATATAAATATTCTTAACACCTAAATAAATATAAAATCAAAACAAGATAAAGATCCCAATAAAATATGTAAATGATCACCAACATCACAAAGTCGTAGTCAATACACAAAAAGTATGCATAAGATAGTTAAATAACAAATATGCAAAATACTATATAGAATATAAAACCACAACTCAATTATAAAGTAATCTAATCATCTATGATTAATGGAGCATCACACTCATTGCTTGACCCTTCATTAGCTTCATCTACAACCAAACTTGACTCCAACTCTGGCTCATCCAATGTTAGACTTGCAATCCCAAGTAAACCAACATCATCTAAATCATCATATGCATCTACAGCGACATCCCACATCTTGGAGTCACCTTTCTTATATTGTGGAGTTTTTCTCAACAAGAGGCGAAGGTTGCTATGTAAAAACACTAAACTATCTGCACGTTGTGGAGTTATTTGGTTCCTCTTGGTTGAGTGAATGAATCCATAAGTGCTCCAATTTCTCTCGCAACAAGAAGAAGAAGAAACTTGACCAAGTAATTTAGTGCATATTGATTTAAGGTGAGGTGCTCCATTACTATAAATTAACCACCACTCCAATGGATCCATCTCCCATCTGTCACGTATAGAATCTGGATCAGCAAAATAGTCACGTAAACCAAAGAACTTGGCAAGCTCCACATTTGCTTCTCTCTGTACATCCTCACTTGCAAAAAGACATTTCAAACCAATTGATCTCATTTTAGAGACTTCAATATCGTCTTTGGGTGGAGTGAAATGTGGATGTTCTTTTTTCCATTGTTCTGTAGTACACCTACAATAGTTAAAAGTTAGAAGACAAGACATACAATAAACAAAGTAGATAACACTAAGCATAGTAAATGGATATGCAAATAATTGTACCTTGGATTGAGAGAATAAGCCAAACAATGTAAAACATTACCACTTTTATTCCACCTATCTTCCAGTATTTGGTGGACAACATTCCAAAACGATGATTCCTCAAGTTCATTTTTCCCCTCATGTTTGAAAATGGCTTTTTTTCACTTGAAGTATCATAGTATCCCACATCTCATACACCAAATGAAGACAAGCTTTGTCAGTATCACAACGTCTTAGCATCAAATAGATAGGGTTTCCGTGAAAGTTAGGATGTAATCAACTAAGTCCCACCATGTTTCATCCAACAATGTTTGTCTCACTGTGTTTGAGCATCATCACGATATAAAGACCACTGACGACTGATTACCATGGCTTGCAGTTGTTCCTTAAACCTCCTCAACATTATAATCATTGAAGCAAATCGAGTTTCAGCAACTACAAGTAACTTAAGCTTCGAAAACTCATTGAACATTGCAAGTCTCATAGAGTGATTCATAATGAAATTGCGCATCATCACAGCAGTTTGAACAATCTCAGTGATCCAATGACATTCAGCATAAGTTATTCCATTTGCCTCCGTGTTCTTGGAGGCACAAATATTTTTTAATGCAAGATTAAGTGTATGTACTACACATGGAGTCCAAAAAATATTAGGATAAGCTTGCTCTACCACACTGGCGCATTATCCGTAATAATTTGAACCACGTTAGCACTACCAACCTCTGATATCACATCCTTCATCAAATTAGAAATAAAATGCTTGTCTTTAACATGCCCTTGACAATTTATAGCACGAAGAAACATAGGGCCACCTTCATTTATTGCCATGAAATTAATAAGTGGTCTTCTTTGGGGATCAGTCCAACCATCGGAAACAATAGTGACTCCTTTTTCTTTCCATGTACTCTTACTACTTTCAAGTAAGCTATCAATATTACTTATCTCTTTCTCCAACAATTTTGTTCTTAGAGCATTATATCCAGGGGGAGTATAGCCAGCAATTTTATTATTGGCAGAAAAATTGAAAGCATTAATGAAATGAGGATTCTTTGCAAGGTTAAAAGGAAGACCCGCAGAATAAAACATTCTAGCAATCTCACAATCTAACTGCTCTCTAGCTTGCAAATTAAAAGATTTCTCTAATGCAGTATCACCACACTTTCTTTTTCTTGTTGGTTCGTAACCTTCCTGTTTGAAAGAGGGCTGACCAATTGAATCCATTGACACCGGATATGAAGAAGATTGGGTAGAAACAGAGCTAGAGAAAGGGACACTTTTTGCTTGACCACTTTCTTTTCTTATTTGGGCATCATTTTCTAAATTCAGCATCCCAGTTTGAAGGCCAACTGTTACCTTTGGACATATTCTTATGCCATCATTTCTAATTTTCAGCAGATGTGCTTTAACCCTTGAATATGAACCCCTATATGATACTTGACAAATATTACACTTAAATTTTTTATTACCACCTCCTCTCTTACTTTTTCCTTCTCTTGTTACATACTTCCACAAAGGTGTTTTTTCATTGCATCTACTTTCATCATCACCATCAGCCACGCATAAAAAGAAACACATAAACTAGCAATACAGAAGAGTGCCATGACATACTTGATCAACTATGTTTCAGAACTTTGTATGCAAATTAACACCTTGTTCCAAGTAGGATCAATACTCAATTATTTAATTACTTCAATTATTTCTATGAAGAACTAATTAAGCGTTAATTTATATAACCTATAATTCTAACTATTTAAGCATTAGTTTCAATTACAGACCTTGAACTAATAACCCCAACTAATCTAATTCACACAATTCATATAAAAGCAATACACAATCACACGCATACACACAAAACCATATTATATACATATATAATGATATAAACATAAAGCAAGAAGACCGCGCGAAGAAGTAAAAAGAAGTAGACAAGAGACTAACCTCAAATAAAAAGCAAGAAAAAACTGATGAACGTCGGCGAAAATTGGTGTGAGCGTGGAAGATTTTTATTTCTTTTTCTTGTAGATGTAGATTAGGTTAATATAATATAAGACAAATTTAAAATAAAAAATATTAATTTTTCAAAATTAAAAATTGCTCGTGTATCCTATCCTTGTCGGACACGTCTCCGACATGTTGATCAGACGTGTCCGACACGGTACCCGAAATTATAATTATTATTTTTAATTGGGATACGCCACGTGGCGTATTGGGTGTGTATTCCACCCGTATCCGCGTACCCAAGTACCCGCGGCGTATCCGACACTGCATTATTAAAAAATTACGAGTACCCGTGCATCCTAGGAAATATCCAACATATTGGGCTTCCACGTGTCAAATTAAATGTGTATTGTTGTCTTAAAGTGACCCAATTAAAGTGATCCACTAAAGTTTAAGTTATGGGCTAATATGAGTATTAAATAATCATGGACTTTTTATATGTAGAAATCATTAAGTGATTTTCTATTTGTTGAGGGACCAAATAGAAAATATAGAAAACTTATTCTATAAGTTAGGGTTATGGTCTCCAAACGTCACTACGTTCATTCCACATTCTATATTCTCTCTACATAAAAGTGAAGACGGGTGAAGCTGATAGTTTGGGAAACCAAACCAGCGTAAGACACAAATCAATTCATGGATTCAGGTACGTTTCCACTTTATATTTTATATTTCTTCCTGTTTCGGTAATCATCGTAGATGGTATTTGAATCTAATAATTTAATTTCTAACAGGTGGTATCAAAGTCACTCTATGCATGATTTTCTGAAACTCTGGGAAAAAAAATTATAAATCTAGATCTGAAATTAGGGATTTGGTTTTGATTATTATGTGCGAATTTTTATTGATTAGCGATTATAAATATTTCGCAAAGTAAGATCTGTTTTTTTGTATTCGTTTGGGATGCGCCGTTTTAACAATAAGGTGTGCGCTTCAATTGTTTATGTGATTAAATTATTATGGTGTGTTTTTTGAATTATGCGCCAGATTAATGAAATATAGTGATGACTAAGGATTATATGGTATCAGCAATTAAATTACTTTGCAAAGAATTACTCCAATTTATTTATTATTTGTAAATCTGAATTTCAGTGCTGCTTTACAAAAGAAAAAAAAAATTGGTTAAGGTTTATTAGCTGCGTTGTACTGTTCAATTTCTATGGTATCAAATTTTGTGATTATGGTTTCACATCGCATCCACTGCAGTATTGATGTTGATAAATTAAATAAAGTATGGCTAAAGCAATATATGTGCTACAGTGATGTCTTATTCCTTATTTAATTATCATTGTTGTTTGTTTTGGTATTAGGGCGCAGCAATTTTTTGTATTGAAACATGTGATGCGCTAATTTTGTTTCAATAATTTGTTTATTGTGATTAAGGTTCCGGGCGTTTCAGATTGAAACAGTTTTGGATTGATACATTATATGTTTTGTTTAAGTTTATAATATAATTCAGATTTTGTTGGGCATCTCATGTTCCTATTTAATTTTTACTAATATTTAAGATGGTTTAATTGAATCATGAAGTCGCCAAAGTGACCTCTCTTGAGAAGATTTTTTCATTGAGAATATTGGGACGGTTGTGCAAGTGTATTTTCATGCGTTATTAATCGTCCCAAAGGAAGATTAATATTTGGCCCGAAATACACAAGCACCTGTAATGATAAATACGTGACAATTAGAAGGTTTTTCATGTGACTAATTAGTCGGCCCAAAGGAAGGCTATTAGTTGACATGATTTTATTGTCAGTATTTGATCAATATACAGAGGTTACCACTTACGAGTTAATATTATTGTCCAAAGACTTGATATTAATGTTGTGTTCGGTGCCTCGAGATGTTACCATCATATTTGAATTTATTAATTGTTTATGTGGTTGGTGTAAGCATGACGGTTATTTTTTTTTATTCTCTGTTTTCAGCTATATCTGCCACTTCTTTGTCTGCTATTCTTAGCAACATACCCATGCTTAGTGGTTCAAACTTTAAGGATTGGAAGGATAATCTTTTAATCACTTTAGGCTGCCTTGATCTTGACTATGCACTAAGGATAGAGTAACCCACTTCTCTGACTGCTGAAAGTTCTCCTGATGAAAGGAAAAACTTTGAGAAGTGGGAGCGCTCAAATCGCGTTAGTCTAATGATCATGAAGCGCAGTACTCCGGAAGCCTTTCGAGGCACTGCATCTGCGGAAATCACTAAGGCCAGTGAGTACCTTACCCATATTGAACAACGTTTTCTGAAAAACGATAAGGTCAAGACAAGTACCCTTTTGGCAAACTTGATCTCAATGAAGTACAAGGGTAAGGGAGTACATCATGCAGATGACTCATGTTGCTTCGAAATTAAGTGCACTAAAACTCGAGATGTCTGAGGACTTACTCGTGCATTTGGTGCTTATATCTCTTCCTGCACAATTCAGCCAATTTAAGGTCAGTTATAACTGTCAAAAGGAGAAATGGACTCTTAATGAGCTCATTTCATATTGTGTGCAAGAAGAAGAAAGATTGAAGCTAGAAAGATCCGAGGTTGCTCAGCTGGCCATTAATTCCAAAGATAAGGGAAAGGGCATTAAAAGGAAGGTTGTTGACAAAGATGCTAAGGATAAGGGTCCTACACACAAGAAACAACATAATAATACTGAGGATGAAAAATGTTTCTTTTGTGAGAGGCTTGGACACAAAAAGAATGATTGTACCAAATATCATGCTTGTCGTGCAAAGAAAGGTACAAATCTCACTTTGGTTTGTTCTAAGGTTAATTTAGCTTCAGTACCTAAAGACACTTGGTGGTTAGATTCTGGTACTACCACTCACATAAGTGTTTCAATGCAGGGTTGCCTGAGCTGCCGAAAGCCAAGTGATGGTGAAAGATACATCTATGTGGGGGATGGCAAGTCGGTGGAAGTGGAGGCAATTGGGCATTTTAGATTATTATTACAGACTGGATATTTTTTGGATTTGAAAGATACTTTTATCGTACCGTCTTTTCGACGGAATTTGGTTTCTATTTCTGTTTTGGACAAATATGGTTTTACTTGTTCATTTGGAGATTGTCAGTTTAAACTTTCAAATAATTTCAGTATTTTGGGCACTGGTTCATTAAGTGCATATGATAATCTATACTTGTTTGATATTGTTTCCTCATATTATGAATCTTTGCATGTTGAATCTAAAGGTACTAAGCGAAAATTAAATAAAGAAAATTCGGCTAACTTATGGCACAAACGTTTAGGTCATATCTCAAAAACCAGAATTGAGAGGCTTGTGTCAGAAGGCATTTTAGATACACTCGATTTTTCAGATCTTAATGTATGTGTTGAGTGTATTAAAGGAAAACAGACCAAACAGAAGAGATTAGGTGCCCAAAGAGCTAATGATGTCTTAGAATTGATATACACAGATATTTGTGGGCCATTCCCTACGGCTTCTTGGAACGGTCAACAATATTTTGTATCATTCATAGACGATTATTCACGTTATGGGTATCTATATCTCATTCATGAAAAAAATGAGGCACTGGACATGTTCAAAATATTTAAGGCTGAGGTTGAAAATCAACTCAGCAAAAGGATTAAATGTGTTAGATCTGACCGTGGGGGTGAATACTACGGTAGATATGACGGTTCGAGAGAACAACGTCCAGGACCTTTTACTATCTTTCTAAAGGAATGTAGAATAGTCCCACAGTACACCATGTCGGGATCACCTAGCATGAATGGTGTAGCTGAAAGATGAAATAGAACTTTAAAGGATATGGTGAGGAGTATGATTAGTCATTCTTCCCTACCAAATTCACTTTGGAGAGAAGCACTAAAGACTGCAGCTTATATTCTCAACAAGGTACCAACTAAAGCAGCTGCTAAAACTCCTTTTGAACTTTGGACTGGGCGAAAACCCAGTCTAAATCACTTTCATATTTGGGGATGTCCAACTGAGGCTAGGCCTTACAAGCCAAATGGAAAGAAATTGGACTCCAAAACAGTTAACATCTACTT
This sequence comes from Stenogyne calaminthoides, assembly GCA_037126765.1. Classification (NCBI taxonomy): domain Eukaryota; kingdom Viridiplantae; phylum Streptophyta; class Magnoliopsida; order Lamiales; family Lamiaceae; genus Stenogyne; species Stenogyne calaminthoides. The sequence goes on from JBBCBC010000002.1 coordinate 33,106,888, forward strand.
TATTGGTTATTCGGAAAAATCCAGGGGTTTTAAGTTTTACTATCCCACTAGAAGGTTAATTTTTGAGAGGGGAAATGCAGTGTTCTTTGAGGATGTTGAGTTTGGGGGGAGAAGTAAGATTAGAGACATTACCTTTGAGGAGGCGTCGATTTCGACACCTACTACTGCTTATGTCAATGCTCAGGTATTCATACCTGTCATTGGAGAAGAAGCAGATCTGGAACCGCAACAGGATAATGTTGAAGGTCTCCCCGATCAGGTTGATGCGATAATTCAAGAACAACCTCAACAACCTCAACAACCTGTAGAATTGAGGAGATCCACTAGAGAGAAGAGAAAAGCTATTTCGGATGATGATCCTATCAATGTTCATCAAGCCATGAAGGGTCCAAATTCTCAAAAGTGGATTGATGCCATGAACGAAGAGTATAAGTCAATGCAAGACAATCAAGTTTGGGATCTTGTTCCATTACCAGAAGGTTCGAAGCCCATTGGTTGTAAATGGATTTTTAAAACCAAAAGAGATTCAAATGGTAATGTGGAAAGATATAAGGCACGTCTTGTGGCTAAAGGCTTTACTCAACGGGAAGACATTGATTTTAAAGAGACTTTCTCTCCAGTTTCCACGAAAGACTCTTTTAGAATCATAATGACACTAGTTGCACATTATGACCTTGAGTTGCATCAGATGGATGTAAAGACAAAATGGTGACATTGATGAGACTCAATGGTGACATTGATGAGACCCAAATATATGGTTTGCAAATTAAAAAACTTTGTGTCGTCGAGACCCAAAGAATATGGTTTTCGGTTTAAAGAAATCCATCTATTTACAAATCAAGCAAGTAAGTTTATTTTCTTGGTGCTATATGTACCACAAATTTCATTTGAAGTAGTTGTCTCATTCAAAGGTTTTGAAAGACAAATCTTGCGTTGTTGATGATTGTGTGTATTACAAATTCTTGGATTATCACAAAGGGGATATTTAAAAAGTTTATTTTCTTGGTGCTATATGTCGATGACATACTAAAACTCGATCTTGAAACCAATGATTTGCTTCCTACTTTGTTTGATGACGATACCAAGACCTTTCTATTTAAAGAGATTTGAAATGAAAGATCTTGGGAGAGCCTCTTTTGTTTTGGGAATCCAAATACATCGAGATCGCTAAGAAGATCCATGCTCTCAAGGTATTCTTGGATTATCACAAAGGGGATATTTAGAAAAGGTGTTACAAAGACTTGGTATGCATAATTGCGCAAAATATCGGTTGTGACACCCTCGTGGGCTAATAACACAAGTTTAGTCTCAAAACACATTGACATAAAAAATTCCTAAAAAGGAAAAAGTCAAGAGTGGTCGATCTTGAAATTCAAGAGATGCAAAATATTCTTTCTATGCATACAACTTGTTGGGAGTTTGATGAAAGCTCCAAAAACACATGTAGGACCACTGACTGATTTGGAGACCAAATTTTATTGTATAGAAATGTTGATAGGTCACATATCGAGGGAACTATTTAAGTAACCCCGGAATAGATCATTGGAAAGCGTAACCAAAACTGGGATCATGAGGTACCTACAAAAGAACTAAACCTCGGAATACATGACTTACATATAGAAAATCGGATCGAAGTTGGAGATCATTGGGTATTCGATTACGAATTTGATGGATGCTTAACAAGCCAACCTTAGTTGGAGGAACAACAAGTAGAAGATCCATCCAATAAGGAAGAAACACGATGAACAGCCTACATTTTTCCGTTGCCGGAGGAGGAGTTATTTCATGGAGATTCAAATTGCTCTCCAACGGCTCTTTTGACTCTTGTAAATATGGGATCGTCTTCTACCATGGCTTGGACAAACAACATAATCAAGAAGCTCAAACTATAGTCATGTTATGAAGAACACAACAACAAGCCAATCATGGAATATGGTTCTTAGCAAAAATTTTTTCATCTAGCTTTTAGGCCGCTTGTATGCGAATTTCATAGTTGAAATATCGAAACCCAACCCCAAGTTAATAAGTTGTTTTGATTTCAAACAATAACTTTAAGGATCAAAGTTATATTCCAATAAACTAAGTCCGGGTTTTCACTAAGTCAAAACACATTGACATAAAATTCCTAGTTGTTTGAAGGAAAAAAGCGTGCAGAAGTGGATCGATTTCACCAAGCTTCGATCCGAGCACATTGAAAAGATAAAACTTGAATGATTGCGGATCCGCTTAACTAAAGGTTTACCACCCAAGGTCTTTTCATGAGCATTTTTCAGCTATTGGTTTTAAGTCGGAATAAACCTTCATCGTCGTTATCACACCGATTAAAAAGTTTTTTCGACTATATGGGTGTTATGTTATTTCAGCATACTTTGGTTTAGTGGGAGTCTATAATGTTTTGTTGCTTTATATTATGTTATGGACACAATTTTGTGTGTTTTGGATAATTCTCTAGAGAAATAAAGTTTTTGATTTATATACACTCTGTTTGTTTAAATTTTGATTTTCGGTTGATCTCACTAAGGAATAAGGAAGGACCAGTTGGAAATAGATCATGTCAGATCACATTACATGTAATTTTCATGCTACACACCATGATTGATCTGTTATTGATTGTAATGGTATTTGTGATTATTGATGGGTTTAGTCACACTTAAGGTGACGAAAACCTCCTTAGTCCTATATCGATACAGTTAGTGATAAGATTGTTTAAGGGATACTCATAAGGATGACAACAAGGTTTGAGCTCATTTTGGAAATACATATTTGTCTGGTGTCACATGTTTGCCCTAGTGGGAGATTGTTGGAAATCACTAATACACATTTGGGCTTGGACAGCTGTGAAAAATGACCTTGGAGAGCGGTTATAACCGTTCTCCAAGTAATAAATATCCCAAGCTTGACAAATAAAAAACCGTTGTCCAAGAAATCATGATTGACAAATGGTTTTCAACCGCATTGCAAGAATGATTGACAAATTGATTATTAACATTGCCTAACTTAATTTTTTTTTAATTTCGTTTATTATGTTACATAGACAGCGGTTATTAACCGTTGTCCAATATCTTTTTTTTTAATTATTAATTTATATTTTAAAAATCCTGTAATAAAACTATAAACCAAAACTTATATATACGTCCAATACCATAAACCATAAACCAAAAATCCTATAATAAAACCATAAACCAAAACTTATACCACATTTATATATACCAAAACATCAAATAAATTAATAAACATACACATCATGAAATAAATAATCATACAATCATAAACATACGTCCAATACACCAAAAACATGAAATATATATCATCACAAATATATAATTTAATTACATGCTACCAAAATTTCAAACAACGATCACTCAATATCGTATGAATATAAGAATCGATTGTAAAGGTACCCCGTCCAATCGTTTTTCCATTTATCCAAATCTTTTCTTAGTAAAGATCAATTGAGCTCACGCTCATGTACAAAACCGCAAACAACGAATCAATCAATATAGTATGAATTTTTATTCAATCAATAATAATTTAAATAAATCGATAAATTGACTTACATTGAGAGGAATGTTCGTTAGAGAAGCGCGGATTATATCTTCAATAAAGCTATTGACGGTCAAATATTTTACGATTCTGATGTGGCTTGTTGAATTTGACCACCAAACAAATAATTAATCGAACAAGGACACTGCGGGAAGAACCGTAGTTCTTCCCTGAAATGTGGGTGTAGGTATATAAGTGGAATGATGGAAACATTCTAGAGTTTTTCTACAATGAAGGGTGAGGTCCTTTATATAAAGAGGACCAGCACGACAAATCATAAGCACGACCAATCATGTGCATAAAGCATGACAAAACATATGCTTAAGCACGACAAATCACTAAGCACGACAAATCTTTAAGCACGACAGATCACGTGGTCTCGGTGGGACCTATTGACGTGTGATAATTCATCCTGCTGACGTGTGATAAATCTGGTGATGCTGACGTGTGATAAATCTGGTGATGCTGACGTGTGATAAATCTGGTGACAACAATAGCCCCCAAGATCGGGCTGTGAAGTAGTTCAGTGCTTGATCTTGTTTCATGTCTCGACCAGATTTTATCTTTTGTTGCATCTGCAGTCACATTGTTTGCCTTCGAGCTTGCTCGGGTGCCGTATGAGATCTTGATTATTCGGAATGAGCCCCTGCATAGAGGATCTTACCTTCGTCGTCGATCTAGTATGTCGCTCGTGCCGCGTGGGGAGCCCATCGTCTTTGTCTTTTTTGTGCTCAGACGGAGGAGCCCCGTCAGACGAAGTCTTTTTAGTTACCGTGCCGGGGATGCCATTGTCTGAGTCTTTTTTTTTTTTTAATTCGTTTATTATCAGACGAGTCTTTTAGGTTTCAATATCTTTAACCGTCAGAATTTATCTTTTAAGGCTCAGATTAATAAAGCCCCATAAGCGAGTCTTTTTCTGTACGTCGATGCCGGAGCCCCACAGAAAAAATCTTGTTGTCTTTCAAAACTTGGAGCCCCATTTATACGAAGTTTAAAACATCAATATAATTAATAAACAGACCCGTCATGAAATCTTTGGCTCAGATCATAAACATGAGGGGAGCCTCTTTATGCGAGTCCTTTCTATGCGCGAATTTAATTCGAGCCCATCAAATTTCAAGTCTTTTGCTGAATATGCCGAGGGAAGCCCAACAGACGAAATTTTTTCGTGCTCAGTAGTTTTGCCGAGGGACGTTCCCATGACGAAGCGTTACGTACTTTCGTGCCCCGGAATGCCCGTGAATGCCACTGCTTTTTGTGCTTTCGTACTGGCGGGGAGCCGGTTAATGCCAGTCTTTAACGGCTTTCGTGCCGAGGGAGCCCCGTCGTCTGACGAAGTCTTTTAAATCAACGGTGCCGGATGAACACCGGAGGGCAATCATCTGATTTTTCCGGGCTCAATACGCGCCGGGACGGGGGCCAGCCCATCGTCGAGTCTTTTACGTGCTTTCGTGCCGATGAGGAGCCGGGTCAATACGCGACGAAAACCGCCTCTATTTTTTTGCTCGTTATCAACCACTTACGGCCAACAAGTAGTTTTGCGACTTTCCCGGTAGGCTAGATCATCTTACTAAGCCAACAATGTGCGATCTATACAAAAGGCCGATTTTATGGAGAATACTTTGTCGTGGCGACCGACATTACTGGTAGCCGGAAAGCCGACGCCAGTTTGTCATCCTTTACCCTCGTATAAATTGTGCGAGAATACCGATCAAACGGGGTCTTACAAGAGGGCCAAAAGTCGATGAAAAGGTCGGCGGTGTTAACAGCACGATAGAGGCGACGAAATCATGCCGAAACAAAGAGCTAATGCCGGAAGCCGCAGGCAGTCGACACCGTGAATTCATCAGAAGATGAAATGCCATAAAGGCGGTCGATCTCGTCGCCCGGGATGGCGAGGAGCACTTCGCTCGATGGAATACGCATCGCCGATGCGGAAGGCCAATGCCTAATAAGGCGGGCAGATCAACACCATAAAGGCGGATGAATGCCGTGAGGGTGAATGATCTTGTCGCCGGGATGGCGAGGAGCACTTCGCTCGGCGGAATACGCGTGAGTCGACGCGAAGGCCGAGCTTAAAAGGCGGCGGGTGATCAATGCCACAAAGGCGGATGAACGCCGTGGAGGGACGATCTCGTCACGAGATGGGCGAGAGCACTTCGCCGGAATACGCTACGCCGACGCGGAAGGCCATTCCTAAAGGCGGGCAAATCAACGCCGTAAAGGCGGATGAACACCGTGGAGGGCAATGATCTAGTCGCCGTCGCGGATGGCGATCTCTATCAAAGCGCCGCTAAAACGACGGAATACGCCGCCGACGCGAAGGCCAGCCGCCACAAAGGCCGACGATCTCAAAGCCGGAGAAATCAACGCCGTAAAGGGATTGAATGCCTTGAGGGCGTAATGATCTCGCCGATGATGAGGAGCGCTTCCACTCGGGCGGAATACGCCGCCGATGCGAAAGCCAGCGCCTAAATTGCGATTGTCATCAGAAAGGTTTAATTTATCTCATCGCCGGTAGCCAAGGAGAATACTTTTGCTAAAACTATTGCCAATGGATCGATATTGCCGAGGTAGCGGACAAAGCCAACACCGAGAAGGCGGCATAATCGCGCCGCCAGAAAGGCCGACGATTCATCGCCGGAAGGCGAGAATACTTTCGCTAAAATGACGGATCGACATCGCCCACCCCGAGGTAACGGGAAAGCGATTTAGTCACCGACTTGGGCGGGTTTCCTTTTGGTCGGTCGTCGCCAGTAGCGACGGCGATCTCATCGCCGAGAAGGTGGGAGAATACTTTTGAACATAAATGGCGATCGATATCGCCGAGGTAGCGGAAAACCGACGCCGAATGAAAATAAACTGGCCGGTTATCGCCAGAAGGTGGGACTAAATTGATTCTTTGATAGCTTATCGCTCGGTACCGAAGGGGGTAAGAATATTTACTAAAATGGCCCCAATCGACATCGCCGAGGTAGCGGAAAGCCGGCGTCAGTAGGTGGGCTGATCCACCTCACCGTATAAAATAAAAGGTCGACCATTTAATTAATAGGTCGCCGAGAAGCGCGAGAAAATTCAAAAAAACTTAAGATCAAAACTTGAAAATGCTAAAATGGCGATCGAACTCATCGCCGAGGTAGCGGAAAAGCCCCCACGCCCGGAAGGCGGGCTGGTTATCGCCATAAAGGCGTAGATTATCTCATCAATGAAGGTGGAGAATACCTCGCTAAATGGGGGACTTCTCGATATCGCCGAGGTAGATGAGGCGGCGAAAAGCCTCTTTTTTTCTTCCGACGCCGAAAGTGCGGCCGATTTTGCCGCCAGAAAGGCTCGAGGATTGTTTATCTCATTAATGGGAGAAGGCGGAGAATACTTTCGCTAAAATGGCAAATCGACATCACCGAGGTAGCAGAAAGCCAACGCCGATGATTTTTTATTCGAGTGGCTGGTCGCCGCCTGGCTAAAGGTCGACGATCTCATCGCCGAGAAGGCGGAGAATATATTCGCTAAAATGGCGATCGACATCGCCAAGGTAGCATGAAAGTCGACGCACGAGAAGGCGGGCCGGTCGCCGCCAGAAGGCCGACGATCTCATTAAAAGCAACACACAAAATGTCCACAATAATGAGAAGGCGGAGAATAATATAGCGCTAAAAAGTCGACGGCGGATCGAATGATCGCCGAGGTAATCTTCAAATTATTATCCGACGCCGGAATCATCGAAGGGCCGGGTCGCGCCATAAAGGTCGACGATCTCATCGCCGGTCGAAGAAATTTGCGGAGAATACTTCCTACGCTAAAACGGGCGGATCGACATCGCCGAGGTAGGAACAATATAGAAAATGTTGACAATCATCCAAAGTAAGCTGGTCGCCGCCAGAAAGGCCGACGATCTCATCATGATCCGAGAAGACGATAACGAGAATACACATGTCTATAAAATGGCATCGACATCGCCGAGGTAGCGTTGCTACAAACCATTGAACGCCGAAAACGTAAGACGGGTCGGTCTGCCGCCAGAAGGCCGACAATAAAAGGATCTCATCGCCAAGAAAAAGGCAGAGAATAGTTTCGCTAAAACGGCGGATCGACATTGCCGGTAGGTAGCCAATCAGTAGTAAATTCGCATCAAAGAAGTCACTACTAAATAGCGTTTCCGAATCCCTCCGCCCGGACTTATTCATCACATATCCTTTGAGCACTTTCATATCTCTCTTACACCATACATCCATCGGGCGACGGGTCGTCCTTGTCTTGCCCAAAGGCCCATTATATCGATCTCATCGCCGAGAAGCTCACGGAGAATACTTCTATGACCTTGCTAAATGACGAACCGACATTTTCGCCGAGGTAGCGGAAAAAGTTCTATGATGCCATGATAGAAGGAAATTTCGGGCTGGTCGCCGCCGTACAAGGCCGGCGATAACTCATTGTACGAGAAGGCAGAGAATATTTTCTTTTGCTAAAACGGGCGGAACGACATCGCTAGGCACATGTTTTAAGCGTTTTATTCCCAAAATCATATCCACGCCATTGTAAATCCTTGGACTTCTTATCAACTAGGAGAGTGTCGCCGCCATACAACTCTTTTTCCAATAGGCAAATTGAAAGAAAAATTGATCTTCCACCGTGGGGACACTCTTTCTAAGGCGGAGAATTCTTCATCTCATTCAATTCCGAACCTAAAAACGAGGACTAGATTGTTCTCACTATCGCCCATATAAACAAATTTCCTACAATGACGAAAGCCGACGCCCTTTCACAAAGCGGTTGGTCGTTGTCGAACAAGCATCATACACATCGACACCCTTGTATCCCACGAGCTTCAAGTCCTCTATCAAAGGAGGGCATAATCGCCGGGTCCGAATATCAACATGAAGGTAAGTAGTGCACAACTCGGGTGTGAAAGGTTATAAACTAACAGTAATCAAGACCATGTACTATGGTTGGTAATCGAATCGATTCATTCCTTCAGAAAAGATGCAAGTGTCGTGGCTCGTTGTAAATTCGGATGCCGACATCTAATATCTTCCACTGGGAATCGGGTATAATTCCATCTTGATCATATCATCATGATGCCAAGTTAAATTTCTAGCATCCACAAGTTTACTATACATTCTCCTTTAATCTTGTTAGGAAGTACCACAACACCTTCAAGGCATAATTTTTCTTTATATCGCTCCCCCACACTGGGATTTCATCGGTGTCTCCTTCCCAAATAAGATACAATCAAAGCATGAATTTTTCGATGTGCATAATCATGGACGAGATGAGCAAGTTTAGGCATCATATGTAATCTAGGATAGTTCCATCGGGTTGAACAACCACTAGGCGGGCATACTTGTGAATAATCGACAACAACAATACCGAAAAGGCGGTATTCAACCAAATAAAATGCACCCGACCACGGACATAATCGTTTAACTTCTCGACCGGAACCCACCTTCGATCCATAAGAACTAGAGATGCCTATAGAAAGGCAATATGAAGCAAGATAATGTATCCAAATGTATTAAACTCATCTCAATCCAATGATCAACGTGCATCCCCGAATAGGCGATAATCACAAAATATCCAACAATGTTCAAACCTAAAGTACCATCATTTCATAAAGTTGCTACCTACATCCATCTCTTCTCTCAAATTAATATAACCATGATATGTCCCAATGGATATAATTGTCACAAAGAAACATGTTCTATCTAAGCAACTAAAAATCGGTATTCAATATATATTCCAACACGCCCCACAGCAAATTAACACTAATATAATCGCCGCCAAAGTACTCATCGGTATTGCCCGATCCGTATAGCGGCCTATATAATCGTTTCCGATAATGTATCCAAATGTATTAAACCTAAAAGGTGTATAAAACTTATAGAATGCCGGTAATACCTAAAGTTTTGTATATTGGCTAAGGGTTGCATAAAACGTATATAACCTAATGTACCAATTAATCATCTAAAAGCAACACACTATATCCATTCACCAAATCCATCAAATTAATATAAATCAAAATATATCCTAATGTAAATTAGAATTTATGCTTTAAATCCTCACACAAGCATATTATCAAAAGCACCTTGGGTTCATAATTATCGTCCGAAAAGCTCAACACTAACAACATTAATCCGATACCGACTTAGTTTAGTGTGTTAGTCCACACAAAGCACCAACAGATGTTTTAAGAGTTCTCCTCAACTGATCCCTCAAACATAATCGCATAAGTGGTTTTTTTTCGTAATTTGGCAAATGTAGTCTTTGTTTTCTTCCCAATGAATTCAACATGATCCAAGATCGTATCTATGTTCCCACCGACTTCTTTGGTTTTTTTGATTGTCTTATTGAGATGCAATCATTGATCGCCTTATTTAGTCGGACCGATGGGTTAACTTATGTGCAACCCCCTTTCTTGTTTCGTGATCGCCTTATTTACCGCGATCACTATTCTTACTCGTTCGCCTTATTTAGTCAATAGTGGTGCGACCCGTACTCATCACTCAACTTTGTTGCGGTATCCGTAAGTACTAGTCGCCTTATTTAGTTACGAATCACCCATCACATCACCGCCACCGCATGGTATCTAAGTACCTAATTATTTCGTCAAAAGAACATAAACTTCAGCTCGTTAGGTCTTTTGTTCGGTGTCCCGCTTTAGGTGTGACCATTAAGTAAACACACCCAAAATGAATGAAAATAAACGAATGAATGAAAAGCCACGAGGACATAAACATAATAAACCTGGTGAGGTGGGTAAAAGGACTACCCGTAGATTCTTTGAGTAGCTCGCGAGACTCCGGGTGCTCGTCGAATTTTCTTTTACCGTTGCTGTTGCTCGCTGCTTTTTTTTTTTTTTACTTGGGCCGAAAAGTTGGGCCCACAAATTAATCAGCCAACAGCCGAGGCCCATAAATTAATATGTCCCAGACTTGAGCCCCAAACCTAGGCCCAATAAATTTTCCTCCAAAGAGTTGGTTGGCCCATCCAGGTTTTAAGACTTGCACTTATTAACAAATGCCTAATTAACAGATTAATCAAGACAAAAGCTAATCGACCAAAAATTTATCCAAACATGAAACTGGGCCCAAAAATTAAAGAGAGCTCATTTCTGGACCCAATCCACCTCAAAACCGGCATATATTTTTTTTAAATAAAAGGCCCAACCATTTAATTAATAGGTCAAGCCCGTAACCCACTCCATCAAAACGTTGGGCTCAAAAGTCAAAAACACTCGATAAGATCAAAACTTGAAAACGTACTACACCACCGAAAGAGACTCAAGAACTCACCTTTCAACCCCCACGGCCCGTCAGTACAGCCTAAGATTCTTCCAACCCCCCACGCGTCCGACTTAGGAGGCACAAAACTCGCTTTACGGTGTTGGTTCGCGACGGCCGCAGCGACCCAACGGGACGGAGATGGGTGGCATCGGCGATGCCGGGCGCGGCGGTGCTTTCGGTTGGCGAGCTTTTGCGGATTTGGAGCCGTGGTGATGAAATTTCAGCGATCGCGAAATCGCGGGCCTTGGCGATTCTATTTCGAACGGGGGGTCGCAATCTCTTCTTCGTTTCGGTTTAGGGTCCCGGATACACCCGATTTTGGACGATGGATTTTAGGTGGAGCTGCTGTGAGACAGCTTGAGCCGATGGGGGCGGAGATGAGGCGGTTTTCTTCTTCCGGATGGCGGGCGTTCGTGGATTTCGACTACCATCTCTTCTCTCTTTTCTTCTTCCGTATGTATATGTGTATGTATAGGTGCGGTGTATGTACGTTATGTGTTAAATTTTTTTGGTTTTGGGGGTTTTGATTTTTGGACGAAGGGTTTCGGTGAAGGGTCTCCATTGTTTGAGTTGAGTTTTTGCCGCATATCTAGATGGGATTTGGTTGGGTATCAAAAATTCCTCATCAATTTCGTTTGCTGAAATCATATAGTTGGGATATACAGTTGGGAATTTGGAATTTTTTGGTTATTTCTTTGGGGTGGTTTTCCGTTTTGGATTTGGTTCATACATGTTCTTGATGATTTTTGTTCGATACTCTCCTTCTAGCGCCAATTGTTGAGGGTCAAATATTTTACGATTCTGATGTGGCTTGTTGAATTTGACCACCAAACAAATAATTAATCGAATATCAAACAACATGGGAGAACCGTAGTTCTTCCCTGAAATGTGGGTGTAGGTATATAAGTGGAATGAGGGAAATATTCCAGAGTTTTTCTACAATGAAGGGTGAGGTCCTTTATATAAAGAGGATCAGCACGACAAATCATAAGCACGATAAATCATGTGCATAAAGCATGACAAAACATATGCATAAGCACGACAAATCACTAAGCACGATAAATCTTTAAGCACGACAGATCACGTGGTTTCGGTGGGATCTGGCGACGCAGGATAATTTCAAGCTCCCTGCCGACGTGATAACTGTGATGCTTGACGTGTGATAAATCTGGTGACAACAAAAGCAACACACAAAATGTCCACAATGTTCATTATTTTGTTGCCTCAGAACCTGTTGATCCAGTTCACTTTATTTAATAAAGCAAAAGAAACAACATTTAATATAGCAGAAGAAACAACATTCAATAAAGTCGTACATTTCTTTTTAGCACTTGTTTTTCTTTTTCGTTTTTTGGTTGACCTTTCTCGTTCATGACCATAAATGTTACCAAAATCCGGATTGCCATATTCATCCTCATCTCTAATTATTATCTGGTATGGGCGTGGATTTGCAGGATCATCGAAAGATGGTACAGAATGAGTGAAGTTCTGAAAAGGATCATCAATTGTGTCAACATCTTCATCGACATGGTCGCTAATCTGGAAACTATTGTTAAATTTATTTGACAGAACCACAATGGACCATTTCTTATTAACTGGGACGGGGACATAGAAAATTTGTTGAGCTTGATTGGCCATTATGTAAGAGTCATCTCTGTATCCCACATTCTTCAAATCAACGCGTACGAACCCTGAACTTTCAACTTGGACCCCGTTAGGATCCTCACCCAACTACACTCGAAGATTGGTTGACGGTGAACAATATAGTCGAGTTTCCAAATGTTGACAATCTGTCCAAAGTAAGTAGTATTTGATTGATCCACTGCGGTTCTTGCATAATGGACACTCCACTATTCTCGCATAGTACTTGTGGCATCATGATCTCCGGTATAAAATGTGTATCCGCTGCTAAGATAACACTTGTATGAATACACATGTCTATCGCATTCTGATAACCACTTAACTCTTTCATTCATCGATTCTGCTTTTCGTGACAACATATTTGCTACATAATCATTGAACCACCAACAAACGTCTGCGATTGTGCTCAACTTCAATCCATGATCTATCTCTCGGTGGGATTTCTCTCGCAAGTGATCGCATGTCGCAGTCAATAAAAGGAAGCACGCCGACCGTTTGTGAAGTACGCAAAAGTGCATCCGTGTTAGTTCCTCCATGCTAACACTTACAGTTGACCACCGCAATGCCTTCACCATCCATTCTATTGGTGTACCGGTAACCGGAAGTCCAATTGCATCGACATTCGAATAAATTCGCCCGATGACTACCGCTTCTTCTACTAAATAGCGTTACGCAATGCATCCCTCCTACCGACTTATTCATCACATATCCTTTGAGCACTTTCATATATCTCTACACCATACATCCATCGATACGAAAGGTGACCACACATCCTTGTCTCGTGTACCAAATGAACTGTTAGGTGAACCATTATATCAAAAAATGATGGAGGAAATACATCTCAAGCTCACAGAGAGTCCCCACAATGCCTCAAAAACCAAGCAATTTTCTAGGATCTATGACCTTGCTACTCATTGCCTTGAAGAACCAACATAACTTTGTTATGGTTATGCACACATTTTCGTGCAAGATAGAACGTGTTGAATGGGCAAGAAAGTCTCTATGATGACATGATAGTCATGAAATTTCAGATTCATCGGTCTCCACGCCATCATCCGATAAAGTCTCTCAGATGTTGGAGGAATAACCCTCCGGTACTTTCACATCCTTTAGCAAAATTGAAGTAACTATTTTCTCTCATTCTTGGACAAGGTGTGTGCAACGCAGAGGTAAGAACGGTTGACCCTTTACTCTAGGCACATGTTTTAATTCTGCTCTTATTCCCATATCAATCATATCCATTCTTGCATTGTAACCATCCTTGGACTTCTTATCAACTAGGAGAGTGTTGAGCAAGTCGGCACAAACGTTCTTCTCAACGCATTTAGATCAATGAAGTGTCTAACATACAACTCTTTCCAATAGGGCAATTGAAAGAAAATTGATTCCTTCTTCCAACCGCTAGTGGGGACACTCTTTGCATGAAGATCTTTCCGCATCGTGTCGATATTCTTCATCTCATTCAATACATCCGAACCCCGACAATAAACGCGTGGTGCTTCAATTGCCTCAATTGTGCCATCGAATGCATCGGTCATTGTTCTGTACTTATGGGTTGGGTCCAACCACTTCCTATGTCCCATATAAACAGTCTTCCTACAATGACTCAAGCGAATGCGATGTGTCTTCTTGGTACAACAAGGACATGCATCGGCCCCTTTCACATTATATCCAGATAGATTCCCCGTGAAGGGAAAGTCATTGATAGTTTCAAACAAAGATGACCTTCAACTTGAAATTCTCTTTTCTACAAGCATCATACACATCGACACCCTCATCCCACATGAGCTTCAAGTCCTCTATCAAAGGAGCCAGATATACATCTATGTCGTTACCAGGTTGTTAGGGTCCTAATATCAACATAGACAACATCATGTAAGTTGGCCCGAACACTTCATGCACAACTTCGGGTGAAAGGTTATAAACCAATGTAATCAATTGACCATGTACTATGGTTGGTACTTTGGATAATTTAACGGATTCATTCCTTCAGTTGAGAGTGCAAGATGCAAGTGTCGTGGGCTCGTTGCCAAATTCGATGCCGACATCGAATATCTTCCACTTTCGGGTGAATCAAAATAGGTGTGTCTTAGCATTCCATCTTTGATCCTATCATCATGATGCCAAGTTAAATTTCTAAAGATCCACAAATACTTACTATACATTCTCCTCAATCTTGGTATTATTGGAAAGTACCACAACACCTTCACGGAGATTTATTTTTCTTATATCGCTTCTCCCCACACTTGTGACATTCATCGAGGTTTGCATACTCCTTCCGAAATAAGATACAATCACCCGGACAAGCATGAATTTTTTTGATGTGTTAACCCGATGGACTTGAGCATTTGTTTAAGATCATATGCTCTCTTAGGCAAGAGACAATTCCATCGTGCAATAGACCACTAATCTTGTTTCAAAGATACTTGTGAAGCACTTCATCTGACAACTCGGTGAACTGCTTTTAGGTTGAACAATATCAACACAAACGGTGACGAACTTCGTTTTGTTGCCTTTCTTACACCCGTGCCACACCTGGGTAATCCAAAGAGAATCCCTTAACTTCTCGATATATAAGGGTGATCTCACAGATCATCGTCATCCCCACTCGATGTATCAACAGTCTGTATATCATCGAAAATATCCGCATCCACTGTATCTTCAAACCTAAAGTCAGTTTCTAGGTTGCTTGAGCTACATCCATCTCTTCTCTCACCATGATATGTCCAAACGGTATATGTTTTATCAATACCGTGAATCATCAAGTGGTCAAACAGACTTTCTCGACCACTAACGGTTTTTCCATTCATACATTTCCAACACGGACATGGAATGTACCGAGGGCTTGAGGTTCTAATTGCATGATTACAAAATTCTTTCACCCCATTACTATACTCATCCGATAATCGATCCGCTTTCAACCCACTTTCGATCCATATAGAACTAGAGATGCCTATAGAAAAGGCAATATGAAGTGTTTCTCAAGATAATGTATCCAAATGTATTAAACCTAAAAGTATTACAATCCTAATGTATAAAACTTGCATATAGAATGTGGTAATACCTAAGGTTTGTATATTGCATGTATCTAAGGATTTGTTGCATCTCAAAACAATGTATATAACCTAATGTACCATCATTAATCATCTAAAGCAACACACTACTATCCATTCACCAAATCATCAAATTAATATAACCAAAATATATCCTAATGTATTAATCATAATTTATGCTTAAATCCTCACACAAGCATATTATCAAACACCTTGAGTACATCAATTGTTCATATCTAAGTTAGCATAAAAAATCAAGTCAAGCCACACAATATATATTCATCTCTAACACTAACAACATTAATCCTAATAAATTAACACTAATTTATGCTTAAATCCTCACACAAGCATACTATCAAACACCTTGAGTACATCAAACACCAATATATATACACCAATATACATACACCAATACATACAACATGATATATATACACCAATATATATATACACATTAATTCAATATATATATATACACATTAATTCAATATATATATATACACATTAATTCAACATATATATACATATACACATTAATTCAATATGTATATATATACTAACATATATGTACTAACATATATATATATATAAAAGAATAATTACCTATGGAAGGAGAAAGGCGGAACGGGCCAACATATGTAGGGGAGGTTAGCGGCAAGGCGACGCCGGAAATGTAGGGAGGACGCGCGGGCGGATGGTTCGATTTGGGGAGAGGAGGAGGAGGCTAGGGCTTCTGGTTCGCGATTTAGGGAAATAAGAGCTAATGGGAAGACAACGGCGGCGGCAGAAGGGGAGGACGCGCGACGGAGTTCGATTTAGGGTAGAGGAAGGAGGAGGCGATTTAATTTGGGGAAAAATATAAGTCTGGTTCGCGATTTGGGTCGTATTTAATTATCTGAACACTTGGACAACAGTTTGGAACCGCTGTCCAAAACCGGCCCCTTGGACAAATTGCTCAAAATCGTTGTCTAAACATTTGCACAAATGTTCTCAACCGCTTTCTAAAGAATTAAACTTGGACAACGGTTTTGAACCGCTGTCTATTCTTTTTTTTTTTAATTAAAACCGCTCTCCAAGCTATAACTTGGAGAGCTGTTTGAAAAAAGGGTTGTCCAAGTGCAGCTGTGCAAGCTCAAATGTGTAGTAGTGAATATCCAACATATTGGGCTTCCACGTGTCAAATTAAATGTGTATTGTTGTCTTAAAGTGGCCCAATTAAAGTGATCCACTAAAGTTTAAGTTATGGGCTAATATGAGTATTAAATAATCATGAGCTTTTTATGTGTAGAAACAAGTGATTTTCTATTTGTTGAGGGACCAAATAGAAAATATAGGAAACTTATTCTATAAGTTAGGGTTATGGTCCCCAAACGTCAGTACGTTCATTCTACATTTTGTATTCTCTCTACGAAAAAGTGAAGACGGGTGAAACTGATAGTTTGGGAAACCAAACCAGCGTAAGACACAAATCAATTCATGGATTCAGGTACGTTTTCGCTTTATGTTTTATATCTCTTCCTGTTTCGGTTAATCATTGTAGATGGTATTTTGATCTAATGATTTAATTTCTAACAGCATCACCTATTTTTTAAATTCAGCAACTGGCCCAATTTTTTTTAAAAAAATGGTTGGATATTTGCAATCATTTCTTATAAATACACACTTAGCTTTTTGTATAATTTTATTCTAACAAAAAATGTCAAGACTACCCCTGTTAAATAAACATACATCTATTGGATTCATAAATAAAAAATAAATAAATAGAAAAGCATGTATCCATTTTTTCACAAAACAAAACTCACCCTATACACGAACCCGTATTTTTGTGATTTAAATTTGGTGCAGTACAACACAGTCTTATGTAATCCTACGTAGTTAAAAAAAGGATTATAGAATCGTGTAGTTTGTCCCATTTTCAACTGCATAGATAGCTATTACACGGGATTTAGATCCCCCCGCCACGATTTGGATCTCTTGCATTAATTGCACGGTGCAGTTAACTACAAGGCCGTTAGATCAAGCACGCGCACGCACACACATCTATACGGGTGTGTGTGATCTAACGATCTACAATTAACTGCACCGTGCAGTTACTGCAGGGAATCCAAATCATTTGCAACTCTGCATACATAGCATACATATCTCTCTCTCCCCTACACAAACCCACCTCTACATGCACTGCGGACACACATAGGGGCAAGCCACGACACTTGCTCTACCTAAATTTTTTATGTGAAATACAACGTATATCCTTCAAAAAATTTAAAATTCCAAAACTATTTTTTAAAATTAAACACAGTAATCTTTAGAGAAAATATATGTACACCTTGTACATTATACACCATTAGCAGTAGTGTTAGGTTTGTGCAATTAATGTTGTTAGTCTTAATAGTTCTTACAAGTAATAGTATAAGTAATGTACGGTGCACAAAGTAAACATAATACAAAGTAAACATAATACTATGCCCCAATTTTCAAGAGAGGTAACAATAGTGTGATACATTATTCATTCTATTAACCCAATTCCTAGAACAAATCAAATACCTCAAGAAGTTCTAAAAACCCCCAGCCGCACATCCGATTTTGAATTTGAGAAGTGAGAACTTCGATATTCAATGAATCAAATCAGTGTTCCTATGAATTTCTTCTTGCTCTTTTTAAAGGTAAATTGCAAAGATATTTGTTAAATTTTATCGGATTCTTTTCACTCATTTCTTAATTTGTATTATTAAATTTTATTAAACAAGTATATCCTTTCAAAAGTCATCTCAGCCAGAGGCGGAACTGCATTGGGGTCAAGAGGGTCACTGGGCCCTCCTGGCTCATTTGGAATTTTCATATGTATAATATAGTATAGTCCATTTGAAATTTTCATATGTATAATATAGTATAGTTTTTTTATTAATTTGATGGGTGGTTGAGTAGTGATAGATGGTGTTTTTGTCCAAGACATTCACCGTTCAATTTCCAGAAAATACATTTTTTTTATATTTTTGGTATATATAAAAAAATTGAAAGTGCTTAGTCATGCCCTATTATAAATGAGACATGATTGCTTGAGATAATCTCAAGGTAAGACAATATAATTTGGACATATCGTTTTAATATTTTAAAATAAATAAGTGTTGATTTGTACTAGTTTACACTCCGCCTTATACGAATTTTTGTCACTATAAATTGAGCCCCTCGGCGAAATTCCTGTCTCCGCCACTAATCTCAGCAACATTTAATAATAGAAATAATCTTCAAGAATTTAGGATTATACATACTCAGCTAGAAAATGACAAGAATTGATGAGGCCCAATGGAAAAGAAAAAAAAATCGGCGCATATGAGCATATCTTTTATGAATTTTTCAATGATGGTGTAAGCACTAAGCTGATAGATATTGAGTTGAGGAGAAAACATGCATATCATATACAATTCGTACACCAAAATCACAATAATATACCTAAGACTTTCATCAACAATGCTCAAAAGTGGAACTAATGAAAATTGCAAATTATTCATAATTGTAAATTGCATCCACAACTACAGAACAAGAATAGTAATTTCTAAATTATCTGGTCAAGAAATTAATAACATAATGATTCACTTGTTCGTCCACCTTATAAATCAACTATTTTACAAGTTTTTACTTTCTACATATCTCGGTGTTATATGGTTAGTATTTCAATATTCTACAATTAGTAGAACACTAGGAGGTAGTATATAACAACATAATTTTTTTTTATAGAAGTTATTGATTTGCTTTCTTTATCTTTTTTCTTTGTTTGCCGATGATTATTTTTATTGATTATCTATGTATTTCTCATAACATGATTATAAAGGTTCTTCAGGTTTTAGACCGATCTTTTCTTCATCTTACCAATTGAGTTTCTCATCAACTGAGTAAATACTGTAAATGTAAAATATATCTAAGTCTAGATTCACTTGTGTATACAACTCAATTACCCTATTACATTATATTTTGATATCCTAACAATTTGTACCCAAGATTTTCTTCGAAGACGGTGTTGTAGTTTGACTTCAATCTTTGCAACTTCTATGATTTAAATATGATTTGGATTAGGTTTAGTACAACTGCCCAATGCAAATCTGCAGCCGTTGGATTTGATTCAATTCAATCCAACAATTGTGAAAAAAAAATGTAAGGGGGTGTATTCAATTGAGATTCTATTGGAATTTTTTTTTACTTTAAAAAGTCTGTAGATTTAGAAAATTCATAGACTCCATGCAGAGTTTGACAAGAATTTTCATAAACTTGACAAGATTGTGGAATACACTTTTTTTTATTGATTTACATGGATTTCCATAGACTCCGGCGCTGAAAACAATTCAAAATAAAAAAAAAAAACACTAAAGGGTCCCCACGGCCCAAACTTCAATTCAAAACTTCAACTTCAATTTCAGAAATTAATAACCCCTCATTATTCCAAAAATAAAATGTACAGATCATATCCTGTCTATGAGAAAAAGATCTGAAAAACAAAAAAATCACATACGTTTTTAATGCGCTTTATCGCTGCCCTCTGCTTCTTCTATAATTGACTGCATATGCTCCGGTTCACTTGCGACATACTCCAGCAACCCCTCGCCGGCTTTCTCAGCTGAAGATTCCGTCGGCGGTGGAGAAATCCTACCGAAAGCGACGACAGTGGGCAGCGGCGACGACAGTGGGCGGCGGCAATGGCAGGAGAACAAAGAAGGTTTTTTTCTTCTGACCTTTCTTCTTTAGAGTTATCTGAGAGAATACGTAGAAATATCTGGTTGTTAGAAGAGATTTTGGAGAGTGAAATCTATTTATATTTTTTGAAGAGAATCAAAGAAAATCCATAGAGTATTCAAATTCATATACTGTTGAATACCTAAAGATTTTTTTAAAACTTTTTAAAATCTATATTGAATACCTCAGAATTTTTAAAGACTTTTAAAATCCGAATTGGATGCACCCAAACTTTGAAAGTTTAAAAAAATCATATAGACTCCACAATCAATACATCCCCTAAAATTCATAAAGAATTCCAATCAAATCCAATGATTACAAATTTGCATTGGATGGTGTTATAAAATACCTCATCCAAATCTTGAATTCCCTGCAGCCGACATTTGTTTGGAAACCAAGAATGACTTTTTTCCTTGCATCAAATTAGACCTAATAAATCTTAATAATCAAGTTTCCCCAATTACATTTCCCTTTGACATCATTTATACATATCTAATAACAAACTTTTGGGCCAAAAAATTGTTATAATTTTTTAATAAAATTTTAAACATCTTAACAAATTTGATGTAACTCTAGTGGTATAACAAATATTCTCTATTTTCTTTTTATGCAAGAGGCACAAGATTCAATTCCCTATTTGTACCACACATATATACTAATTATTTTTTTGAATATTTTTTAAATTATTAATATTATTTTTTAATTTTGAAACTAGATCTATTTATACAAAAATAATAATAAAAAAAAACTTATTACAAATTTATCATGAAATTTTAAAAGTGGCACATTAATGATTAATGATATAAAATGTTTTATTTTGTAGCTGATATGGATCTATTTAAAAAAAAAAAGTTACTCCTCCCATTTTTTTTAGATTGCTCACAAAATTTTTGACACGAGTTTTAAAGAGGAAATTTCTTTATTAATATTTGAAGGTGATAAAATAGTTTTTTGATAAAGATATTTGTCAATTTTAGTGAATAAGATAAAATAAGTTACTTTTGTATGTAATTATTAGTGACATGTGATGTAATTTAGTGATGTTTATAAGGGGTTGCATGAACTGTATAGTTACTTTATTGTTATTTTGAGTATTGATAAAAGATGGACTTTTTGAATTTTGAGCAATCTAAAAAAGACGAGGAGTATTATACACACACACACACACACACACATATATATATATATATATATATATATATATATATATATGAAAATGTATAATTTATATACTTATTTGTATGATTATATTACATGATATTTGATTTAAATTGATTAGTCCAATTACCATAAATTAGTTGCATGAGCTATTGACATTAGTCTTAAATTATTAGTTGAATTGTAAAATAACATTAGATTGGTTGTGATAAAGTTCGATTTGTTTACTTATTTTTATGATTCTTTTACATGATATAATATTTAAATTGATTAGTCCAATCATGGACGGATCCAGAAAACTTTAATGACGGGGGCACAAAAATAAATAATATAAAAAGTAGATTTCATGTGAACCCGAGTTCACGTGAATTCTATTTTTTTTAGTGTCACGATTATGCATATGCACTATCACTATCTTAAAAAATATTTAATTTTTCAAAGAGTGATATTGCATATACATAATAGATCTACAAATTTTTTTAGATGAAATATTTGCACGATTAACTAATTATAACACTGTTAAAGATTCATTTAAGTCATTATATACATATAATATAAGTATTACTCCAAATAATTATAATATATATAACATATACTTGAAAAGATATATTGTAGGGGCACGTGATCTCAACATAGGACATGTAGGCCCATCATTGAATCTGATTACTATGAATTAGTTGCATGTACAATTGACATTAAACCTTGGATTGTAAAACGATACTGTGTTGATTGTGATGAACCTCAGTACCCTTAAAAGAAAACACTAATCGAGACTAACTTAGGACAAAGAGTGTTGATTTCGAGAATGACACTGATTTCATCCGATAGTAGACTCTCTTTAACATCTTAGAAAGACAATTTTAACTAATGATATTTTATGATGTGACCATTAATAAGAATTATACACAATTATTAAAAACCTTGGACTTTCTTAAAGAGATCAATTTCAATCATGGGTAGTTATATATTATCATGTTCAGAGTAACTAGAGGGGGACAATTTGAAAATTATGACATACAATGGGAATTGGGAAGACGATAATAGGTGACAATCAATGTGGTTTAGAAGAAAATAATTTAAAATGGTAAGAAACAAAATATACCTTTAAAGTTGCATTATTTAACAATGTAAATTTTTTAAGCAGTTGGAGCGCCACCCATTTCTCATGTCGGATTGCAAAAGCAAATTATGTTCATAAATCATGTGTTACATCGAAATGGGGAAAAAAGATCAAAAATATATTTTAAAAAATGAAAAAAAGATTATTATTATTATTATAAGTAAAATAATTTTTTATAATTTATTTAACACAAAAAATAAATACATTTCACATCATGTTCATTTTATACTCACAAACCGTGCAACACACGGGTGATATACTAGTTAAAATTAATTAAAAAAAAATCCAATACACATCATGCACATATTAATCTTCATAAATATATACATATAGATGTGCGTGAATTAATTTTTGTGTGTGTTCTACATCGGCTCGAATCCTCTGTTCCATTTCCCTATTCCATCTACTATTAGTCTATTACACATCTTAAATTAATGACAAGTGTACATCTTATAATATTCATAGATATGAGAATAACACCCTAACATAACCAGAAAATTTATTTAGGAAGTTATACCTATTTAAGTAAAATTAATTAATTCCTACCAAATCTCATTCCAAAAAATCTTATAAAAATATTTATAATTAATTAATTAAGCCCCCACACACATATAACAATTTTAAAAATATCAAATAACTCAAAAAAATTGAAACCATGTAACTTTAAAAATATAAAAAATAATTTACGTGCATTTTTTTCTTATTAATTACGTAAATTTTTATTAAAAAAGTTATGTGTATTATTTTTCTTATTAATTATGTAAAAAAAAAATTCTCTTAAAAATATATATATTTAATTATTAAATAGAGTATTAAATTTACATGAAAAACAATAAAAAAAATTAAAATTCATGTACAGAAATACAAATGAATTATGAAATATTAAAAACTTTAGCGCATTTATCTAACTGAAAATATTAAAATTTTCTGTACGATAAAAGTATGTATATTCTAAAAATTTTATATTTCGGTTATATTGAAAAAAAATAACTCGATAAATACACTTCAAAACACATATGAATCAACACTAAATTTAAAATTGCACGATGAACACGTCTGACGCATGAAAATATAATTCATTTTGTATATAAATAAAATTTTGATTATATTATTTCATAATATTTGCATACTAATTTACTCCAATAATAAATATTGCAGAGGTTACTTTATTAAACATTATTAGCAATTAGAGAAGGTAAGATGCCTATGTATCTTTATTGAGATTGCTTATAAAATTTTATAATATTTTTAAATGTTGAATTTTCATATATTTCTATTGATAACATATGGTGTCAGTTTGTATATTCTAATAAGTTTCATATTTTTTTATTGAATTTTAAATAAAACTTATTAGAATATCATTTAAATGAAATTTAATAGTATCATTTAAAATTTTATAATAGTATCACTTAAAATTTTATTAAAAAAGAAAGTTACATAAAAAAAGGCAAATATAAATTATTTTTTATATTTTTAAAGTTACATGGTTTCGAATTTTTTGGGTTATTTCTTATATATGTGTGTGTGGGGCCTAATTAATTAATTATAAATATTTTTATAAAAAAATTTGGAATGAGATTTGCTAAGAATTAATTAATTTTACTTAAATAGATATAACTTCTTAAATAGATTATCTGGTTATGTTTGCGTGTTATTATCATATTTATAGATATTGTGAGATGTGCACTTGTCAGTAATTTAAAATGTGCAATAGTAGATGAAATAGGAAAATGAAACAAGAGATCCGAGCCGGTTCTCCATCGAGACCCAAGGTTCATGTCTCATATTTAAATTATGATGTGCTTAGACGGAGTACTACATTACCCAAAATTACTATTAGAGATATATACTTTGTAATTTTCACAAAGCACAGAAAATGAATTCACTAGAATATACATACATAATAAATTAAATCTCACATTTTAGCAAGAAATCACATAAAACACAGGAGCAAAAGTGGTGATAATTACTTATCAAGTAGCAATATTATAGCGAATGTGCCTAAGAAGTACAAGGACAACAACATCAGGGGAGCTCAGTTGGTGGAGATGGCCGTCAGTACACATGACTTCTACGATGGAGTTACCACCAAGGTTCTGGTGGAGGTACTCGGAAACCACCACGGGGACGGCCAAGTCCTTGAGGCTCTGGATGACGTGGCATGGGACTGTGACATGCCCTAACAGAGGTCTAACATCGCTGTAAAATATGGTTTGGACCACACTCAAAGCTATGTCGGGTCTCATGTTGAACAAAGTCCGACTGAACTCTTGAACTGCAACCGATTTCATGTCGCCCCCCACTACCAGTGGTGCGAACCCATCGCACCACAATTTGTAGTTCGATTTCATGGCTTCGAATAGTTCTACAACCTCCGATTCATCGAATCCTCCATAGTAATTGGGTTCGTTTAGATACCTGCATAACCACCCAAGAGTTATTCTTGTGTAAAACGCACGATTCGTTCGGAGTAATCATTTTATAGTAAAATAACTAATATTTTTAATGAAAAATTAGTACTATCAAACTAATATTTTTAACGAAATAACTGATACTATATATTTTTAAAATACCTATAAAATCCAAACCAATTATATAATAATATTTTTTAATTTAGACTTTGCACCATCAAAATATGTTTTACAAAACAAAGAACGTGTCAATTTCATTTTCCTTTTTAACAAAAAGACTGTTCTGTATCTTTTGACTTGAGCATGGAATATTACTGGATAGGAACAGCCATTGCTCATTATGAGAATCTATTTGTTGTTGCTTTATAATTATATATTCTAAAACAGTGAAAACCCTTAATAGAGACATAATATCTCAGGTGCCTATTACTAGAAAAAAAACTTTCATGCACCTGCTGCACCAGATTTTTGACTCAGGATCAAACCTTCGTTCATAAGAAAAATAATTAAAATATATAATAAAAAGTATTAATTCATATAATATAAAATACTGATTTGTAAACTGAATAATATTAGTATGTTGTCAACACACAACTAATATTTTTCATTTTTTCCCTCTAATTCCCAAAAATTTTGTAAGTTAAAATTGCACCAATTACACTATACAAGATTCGTAGAAGTGTTGCTCTTAAATCTTAAGTTGGTCTTCTATGCACCAGATACACCGTGCAATTCATAGTGTATTTTAGAAACTTGCAATTTGTTGCATTGAAATTTACAATTTTTTACAATGAAACGTGTAATTTGTATTTGTAAAACATATTTACATATTTTAGTGTAATAAATCACAAGTTTCAGCGCAACAAGTTGCAAATTTTAAAATAGAGTGAACGGTGACCCTCTCCTAAATCTTAATAGTTAATACTACCTCCGTCCCATAAAAGCGTGCACACCTACTTTATTATTAAGTTTTTGTGAGTCAGTTATTTAATAGTATTTCAAATGATAAAGTGATTTTTAAAGATGGGTATCTACCTCTTATCTATTTTATGCATCTTTAAAAATTATTTTATCATTTCAAATACTAATAAAAAACTCGCTCGCAAAAACACGTGAAAACAGCACGTTTCTTTGGGATGGAAGGAGTACTATATTTGCTATCACGCAAAAACGATAAAAAAATATTTAACGGACTCAAACCCGGGATTTATTGACACTTTCTTTCCTGCTAGGAAAGAACTGGAAAGCTTCAAATATTTCAAGTTGAGGACCGACCCGAAGCTGAAGTAAAAACGTGGAAACACAGGCAAGTAACAAAAACAGAGCAATTATTAAAGTATTTATATAACAGAACCTGGGAGAAGCGGAAATGGTGAGGATTTTGGCGAAAAGATCGGGGCGAGAAATGGAGGCGATGACGCCGATCATGGCGGACACAGACACACAGTCCCGCACCTGGAGCTCATCCAGAATGGCGATTACGTCACACGCGTACCCCTCGAGCGTGGAGTATCTCTCAAAGTCGAAGTAATCGGGGTTAGTTGTTACAGCACCACCCGATATTCCTCCACCAGATGCGGGACCAGGTGTTTCCAAACCGACTGATCCGACCCGACCACCCGGGCGTTGTGGGCTTCTTCGGCTATTCCCATGGGTTGACGGGGGGTGTTTGGGGGCGGGGCTGGGAAATTAATTCTGGAGTTGAATTGTTCTGGTTCTGCTTCTGGTGGGCGAGGATATGAATAATGGATTGGATGAAGAAGACCATGGTGGTTAAATAATATACTACTATTTGATTTATTTTATTTGGGGGGTGTTTGGACGGGTTGTGAATCGTGATCAATAATGGTTGGGGGTATTTAATAAAGGTGGCTAGCGTAGCGACTTGTGGTACGTAATGTTACACGTGATGTGATCCGTTCATGATATTACTGTTTCTCCTTTCGCTTTACTTCTCACATTTGGCTTGTTTGGTTTACCTCTTCGTTAATTACAAACCTCACAAACTAGACACTAATCTAATTAAGGAGGGACCATAATTTTTAGATATTTTCTAACATAATTAATATCGTTATTTAAGGCTAATTTTTTACCTGAAATTACCTCTTATCACGTGCTTACCCAATTTCGACCCAAGTCGTTTAAATTTGAATTTTAAAACATACTGATTTATTTTTAACGCGTTGCATTATTTATTTACATTGAAACAACAAGAACCCATTTTAAAACATACAATTTATTTTTCTCAAGGAATTATGGGAGTTATAAAACTCAATTTATTTACTTTAAACTAAAAAAAAATAAATTATTTACACTGAAACGATCAATTTGTTCGGTGTAAATAAATTGAATATTCCAAAAAAATAAATTGCACATTTCAAAAAATACACTTAAATAATACAATTATTTTGACAATGGGTATACTAGAAGATCCAAACTTCGCTAGATTCTATATATGCAACAAAAATAATGGAGTTATGAACCATTATAAGGTGGATTGACGATTTAAAATGGAGATTTGGGTTAAAAAAAACAAATGTTAAAAACCGTTAGGTGTCTTATATTAACAACTAACTTTTGAGAGCGTTTTGAATCAAAAAAAAAAAATTTACACTAAAACGATCAATTTGTTCGGTGTAAATAAATTGAATATTCCAAAAAATAAATTGCATTTTTTAAAAAATACTTAAATATTTAATATTCTTATAAATTAATTCGATTTTTGTCTAAGTATTACTTATTTAGATAGAAAAGTACTATTACTTGTTTAAATAGAAAAGTATTACTTGTTTAAATAGATCCAAACTCGATATAACTTGTTTAAAGAAAAGTATTACTTGAGATACTATATATGCAACTTATAAAATAATAAGTAATTTTTCTATGAACCATCACTACTATTACATTTGAAAAAGATTACTTGTTTAAAGAAAAATATTATTTATTTTGATAGAAAAGATTAATTGCCCAAGAAAATATTACAAGGCGGCCTTTTTATAATTTTAATTTAATTTAATTTAAATTTAAATTCCTATGAAAAATTATTATATAAAAATGTGAGAATTCTATTAAAAAAAAAAAAAAAAAAAAAATTAAAAAAACGTTGTCCAAGATCAAAACTTAACCTCCAATGCCACAAATGGCTTGCAAGTTAAGGGAGCCTTGGAGAGGCGGTTTTGAACATGAATAGATATAACCGTAGCTTGGAGAGCGGTTCATAATTCTCCAAGTGAATTTTTTTTTTTAAAGCTTGTATTTTTGTTTTATTTTTTTTTTTTGTAAATTCTTTTTATGTAGATAATTCAAATATTTTATTCTTTAAATTCTCGTTATTATTTCTTTTTAATATTATACCCAACTTTATATAATGAGATTAACACAAACTCTTATGTAAAACTTGTTCATAATATTAAATTCATATTATTACACTTACGAACTTGTATCACTATTAATTCTTATAAATTAATACCTATAATATTTAATATTCTTATAAATTAATTCAATTTTGTCTAAGTATTACTTATTTAGATAGAAAAGTACTATTACTTGTTTAAATAGAAAAGTATTACTTGTTTAGATAGAAAGATATAACTTGTTTAAAGAAAAGTATTACTTGTTTAGATGAAAAAGTATTACTTGTTTAAAGAAAAATATTACTTATATAGATAGAAAAGTATTGCTTGTTTAAATAGAAAAGTATTATTTGTTTAGATAGAAAAGTATTACTTGTTTAAATAGAAAAGTATTATTTGTTTAGATAGAAAGGTATAACTTGTTTAAAGAAAAGTATTACTTTGTTTAGATGAAAAAGTATTACTTTGTTTAGATGAAAAAGTATTACTTGTTTAAAGAAAAATATTATTTATTTTGATAGAAAAATACTAATTGTTTAGAAGGAGAAAGTATTATATATTGTTGTGTTTTTAAAAGAAAGGTAGTTAAAAAAATAAAGACAAGTAAAAAATATAATTTTAATTTAATTTAATTTAAATTTATATTTATATAAAAAAATTATTATATAAAAATGTGATTGAATTAATAAATAAGATAATTGAAATAAAGAATTTTAAAAAATTGTAAGAAAAAAATGATTTTTTAGAACATATATAATTAATTTCATTAAGAACGCAAAGAAAGTTAAACATATACACATTACATCCATCCAATTGGATCCGATCCTACAAAAAAAAAGAGAAAAGGAAGATTAGTCAGAACCAGAGCTCCGCCGCCTCGACTTCGGCGTCCCCGCCGAAGCCGCCGAAACTGAAATCCCCATCGTAATTCGCCGCCGCTACGGGCGGCCATTTCAAAAATCAACCGAACCGGCCGCAGCCCGCTACAAATCGACGCAAGCCGCGAACGTCCACCGCCGCGGCGCCAAATTTTCGCAACCGGCATCGCTGACGCCACTTGCCGCCGGCGCCAGATTTCTCAAACGCCGCCTCACCTCCGCTGCTGCCGCCGCGTAATTGACACCAATCGCCCGAAACCGCCGCCTCCAAAAACTGAAGCAGGGGTCGCGAGCCACCGTTTTAATTTCTATGGAGGCCTGAGGTTGCCTCTCCTGCATACAACACGTTTTTTTTAACTGATCAAGTTGGTTTCTAAGACCTTCACTATCTGAAATGGTTTGGGCCCAGAAGTTCTTGATTCTTGGACCCAGTTCGGGCTTATTCTTTTAATTAAACGATTGGGCCCAAATTTAATTAATCATTAATCATTGGCCAACCTTCTTCGCTTTTCCAATTTTGGGGCCCATTTAGATTGATTTCGTGGGCCTGCCCGTTTTGGCCTGATTAACCGGCCCTCCGGCCATTTAACTTATAGGGCCTGGAATTTTAAATTAGTTTCGGCTATATTATATTTACGTCCCGCGCACATATTAGTTAATGCAACAACTCATTTAAAACATGCAATTTATTTTCAATACTCACCCTCATTACCCCTTAAGCGAGCTTTAAATTTGTTTGTTTGTTTTTTTTTCCCTACAAGAAGAGAAGGAAATAGTATAAAACACATCATTGATAGTAGGAGAAGAACATGGGAAGAATAAGATAGAGAGTCCAAAATATCTTTCTATTAAAAGGAGGAATAGCTGTAATGGAAGGTGGCAAATCAAAGACCAAATTACATGGTATCATGGTGTGATACGTTGAGATATTATAAACTCAATTTCTGAATCTGATTCTGATACCCAACATGCAAATTGAAACGGGGGGGACCAGGTGCAGAAATCTCACCCCACATGCACTCAACATTTAATATCATTCATGCGTCAGTTTCATCACACAGCTTGGAGATTAGCCTATTATGCTTTTACTAATTATGTGGGTTGGTATATCGAATGTAATGGGCTAATACGCAAGTAGGCTACACAAAAAATGTTGGTACAGATACCAATTTAAGCCCATCTCGACCTAATTTGACCTCAACATTGAAGTTAGACATGGCTTGGATTTTGGCATGAACCGCAGTATAATTATTGCTAATTCTTGTATGCATCACCGTGCATTTCATAGTTTATTTTAGAATCAAACAATTTTTTGCATTATAATATAAAATTTATTTACACTTAATCGTACAATTATTAATATGAGAAATAAGTTGCACAGTTCAATGTTACACTATGTAGTGCAGGTGCATTTGGTACACATAAGAGTCATTCATAATTTATCTATTTCTCTAAAATTATTTAAAGACAAAAAAACCCTGTAAATAGATCATGTAAATTTTTACTTTATTAATTTTGATTTTTTTAATTTCAATTTTATTCATTTTTAGTGGATAATTTATTGACATAATTTTTTATTCTGGTCATATCGACGGTCGTCACCACTCTCATTTGAACTGTCTTTCATCACGGAAGAAAAATCTTCAATCAATTTCATGTTTTGATCACATCTCTCCCGTGAATCGCAACTTCAAAATCACGAATTTTAATAATTATAGTGGTTAATTTCAAGCTAATTATGTTGAGGCGAGAGTCAAAACATATAATATTTTCTTCCTCTCTTTGAACCCGTCATTTTAATTTATTTTTTTTGCATGCTACATCATATTTTTTCGGTTATTTTTTTACCAAGATTTTCAATTTTCCAATGAAAATGATTAAAATTAAAATTAAAATGATTAAAATTAATAAAATAATAACTTACAGCCAATAGGACCATTTGTGGATACAACCGAAGTTATATAATTTGTGATTTTTTCTATAGTTTAACATGCGTGTTTTGGATAGATAAGAAGTTGGGATAGATAGATATTTCCAGCAATGCATCACCGGGTGGGACCACCGGCAAACATTATACAATAAAACACACAACTGAAGCGGACCACCATTTTTCAGTTTCTGCTGACAAAGCAATATTTATTGTTTTTTATGGGTAGGCCACGAAAATCAACTAGGGTGTGCCCTTGTCTTCTTTCATTATTACTATTTTATATTTCTCGTATAATTAATTTGACCCCTATAAATAATCAATTCTATCACACTTCGCTTTCTTCTTTTCATGCATGCTCATGTCTTTGTGTGTGTATATAATTAATATATATATATATATATAATATAGTTGTATTTTTTAAAAGGTTCACACTTTAATCATAAAAGCCACCCCACTCCCACCACCCCCCATTTATCATGGCAATATATTTGTATACTATCATTCAGCAGCCTCTTAAATTCAACTACTTCAGTTTGGCCATATTATAACTGTTTATAAAACAATGGTCGATATTGGTTATAATATATACTAATTTGAATTTGATCCTTCATGTTAACCGTACCACCATCATCTTTGTGATCATTTGCTGACATTTTCCTAAGTGCATAGTATTTTATTTGTACGTTAGTCAGAGATATCTGCTTCTCATATGATATTTTATTTTATTTTCCTATTATGACATTTTCAATATGTATACACTAGCTACATGTACATAAATAATTATATCATTTCGTGTACCTGACATCAGCAGTAATGTGTGATTGTGGAAACAAAAGATGTTACTTGAAATAGTACCAAATTAATTAAAAGTTAGAATACACTAGTAGACCAGAGTACTTGTTAGCAGATCTAACATTAAAAGACAATTGAAATAACATAACATGTTATTTTCACTAAACAATATACTAATTGTTATCATTGAACATTGATTAGTATTAACTATTTTCATTGAATAATATTAGTTGTTTCAATTAGGGACGGACCATGTGGGGGCCAAAGGTGCAATGGACAACCCGAGATTTTTTTTAAAAAAAGATATATTATACAATTGGTAATAAAATTCTAAAAATGTGTAGAAAATTTGATTGAGTGAGTATTTTTGAGTGTTGGGTTTTTGCATTTTTTAACCATTTACCTTCAAATAAGTGTTTTTTTTAGATAAATTTAACCTCCTCATCAAAATATTTTATTTATATATTTTTATTATTATTAATTTATTTCATTTATGATCATATAATATAATTTTTATTTTTATAGTAATAAGTGAACCTGAACAAAAATCCTGGGTCGGTCCTGGTTTCAATTGAATTCAAAACTCAAACATATGTGTAAGTTAAACTACAGTAAAATTATGAAAACAATGATCACGTACTAATATTTAAAGTTACATCAGCAAAACGAAATTAGCATGCGCGACAATTTTGTTTTTCTCAAAAAAAAAAAGAAAAAAAAAACACCAGGATTCATCCATCAGCGGTTCCTTCAACCGAAAGCTGTTTCAACCATTCAAATGTTCTATGATGCGACATATGCTTTTTCTTAATCTTCTGCGGTTTGATCTCCTCAACATTCTCCCGTCCTAGCTGAAGCGCATCAACTTCATTCTCACTCGCGCTTCTCTTAATAATCACGACTCTAGAAGAAACTGTATCAACCGCATCCATCGAGCACTTGCACCCGCCTAACAAACTCCTCCCCTTTTTATTCTTCGATTTACCACTACTAACCGAACTCCCATTGCTGCTGGTGCTGTTACGGCTCCCGAAGTTCCTACCGTTAGCGCCTCCGCGCGTTTTCAGATCGTGAAACGCGATTTCCGGCGGTGTTGTTACTAATCCCAGCCGTAGGACGTTCCACACCGACGATTTCCGTGCGGAATTTCTGTGGTTCGGTGTAATTGTTCGTTGATTTGAGAAACTGAGCCGCGGCGACGGGCTAGGGTGGGAGTGGAATTGGTTGCGCGGCGGCAATCTGGATCTGGAATTGTGGTGTCCGGTGGCGGCGGAGGAGCTGCCGCTGCTGGACGATTGGTGGCTGCTGATGCTGCTATTCCGGCTGGAGATTAACCTACCCGAATGGAAATGGTCCATGGATTCGGATCTGGAAACGGACAGGCTCGAATAGTGTAGCGATCCTTTCTCCGAGCTAATTGAGTGGCGCAAAGGCAGAATTTGCCCCTGGAAAAAGACCTCATCGGCGGCGCACATTTCTGATTCTTTCGAGAAAGAACAGAAATCGAATCCGTCGTCATTTACAGGTTCGATTTGTTCTTCTCTGTTTTTTCCGTGTTTATGAAAAACAGGGAGATCGCTTAATGAAAGCGCTTCTTCTTCTTCATCATCTTCTAATGAATTTTCCGTAAAATTGGGGATTCCGCATACTCGATCAGTACATTTTTGGTCCATTGCGTTGAATTAATTTGTGGAGTTTTCAAATTTAGGAATGACGAGAGTGGGGGTTTTAGTGGGAAAAAAAGTAGAGAGACAAGTGGAAGATGGAGGTGAAAACGTAGAGAGAAGTGATATACAACTTTATTAACCTCAGCCTCACATTCTTTACTCATTATTTCAAATCATTATTTCCAATATATCAAGTTTCAAATGATCGTTTCTCTCTTTTATAACTTTTCAATAACATGCATGGTCGACTAAATTGGAAGCAACGCAAAATATCATGTTTTAAATTTCTAATACTAGTTTTTATGAGAAATTTTAAATAATTTCAATCTCATTTAAATGTCCGAAATTATAGAGAAGTGAATAATTAATTATTTATAGAGTGCGTCTCATGTGCATCCAAATGCACCGTACACTCATAGTTCATTTTAAAAACATGCAACTTGTTATATTAAAAGATGCAATTTGTTTATATTGAACAATGCACGATTCAGTGTAAACAAGTTGCAATTTTTTAGTATAACAAGTTGCATATTTTTAAAATGCAATATTTGTGCATGGTGCACCTAGATGCATACAAGACTTAGTCTTATGTAAATTGTTTTCATAGCACTCTTCTTCATATGTAAGTTGAATTTTCAACTCTATCTTTTGGGCAGTAGGTTCAATAAGTGAACAATTTAATAAGGGTGAAGTTGTTTTTTGCATAAATCGAACTCAGAATGTGGGCGTGAGTCTTTTTTATCGTGATATCATGATATTTTTTATCACAAATAAAAGTCTAAATTTATAGAAATTCGTGAAATTAATTGGTTTTTGTTATTTTCCTTACAAAATCCTTGTTTTCATACTAACCAAATTTAATATATTTAGTTACATACTAATTCACTAGCTCGATTGCATTTTTGTTTCTAATGAATTTTAACCAATGCGTAAAGTGGGGCGGCTGTTAGTATTAGTGGTAGTTTTTGATGCTTTATTCAAATTTTGAACCATCGAGTTTTAAATTATATATTTACCATTGGTGGTGGCAATTGGCGCAGTGTAAAAGAAACAGCCTTTTGTATTGTGTGTTTGTGGGGTTAAACTTAAACATTGCAGGTTGTCAAGGAGAATTTAAAAGACAATCAGACATTCAATTATCTTCGAGGACGACAGCAGGCCAGTACCTTGAGGGAATTAAAATTAACTATACCAGTTAAATTGTATTCTGATTATTTTGTAATTACTATTTCTTTTTCTTTGTTTTTTTTAATATTGAATTTTATTTTTCTGTAGGGTGAAGGTTTGAGATGAAATTGTGTGTATTATGGTTCATGATTTGCCTCTTTGACAGGGAAGGAATAGATGCTGACCAGCACAATTCTTGCAAGCAACTTCATATATATTCAAAGTTACTAACTGAGAAGTTAATGTGATTTATTAATGGATGAGTTAAGAGAACGATGGCAATGTGGGTTTTTATTTATTTTTTTAGAGGAATATGCCAGTTTCAAGTTTCAACTGAATAACAATTAATTAATGTATAGCATAGTATGGGTTTGATTACAAGAAGCATATATTGTTTTATCGGGCTGCTTCATTATATTTTTTAGAAATATAAATTTTAAAATATATTTGTTGTTTAATTAAAAAATATTAATTTTAGTCGTTCTACTAAAAAATATTGCAAATTTATGTGAGAGTCGAGACCACCTCATGGATCTCATTTGTCAATCAACAGCATTTTTATTTTATTTTTATCAGGCAAAGTTAGATGTTAGTTGTTAGTAGTTAGTACACCAAGTGCCCAAATACTTCACGAAATCGTCAATCCACTTTATAACTCCCATAACTCCAAATTCGTTCCCAGAAAGAATAGAATCTGGGTCTCCCATTCAAATGAGGAGTCCAGTGGTCAGGTGGGTTAAGCCACCTGGTTTGACCCATTAGTAGAGAGAATTCAGCTCTGTTAGCTGATCTGAGAGCACATATGTGACTTTGTATGTTAAACCAATAAACAAAAACAAGTTTAAACAACTATACTTTTGCTTATGAAATGTAGAAAGACAATATAAGTGTAATTTGCAAAAGAGTTCAAAGGTCTTTGTCATGTAGTCAATTGACCTATTTATACTAAATATAAGATTATTCCATAAATTGAAGAAATCAAATATTATTTTTTTCTTCCTTGTATTTTTCGAAAATTGTATAAGATAGGGAGGAGAAGATCTTTTGTGATTATTTATAGAAATAAAATATACTCCCTCCATCCCAGAAGACTTAACACAGTTGACTTTGACACGTGTTTTTACAAGCGAATTTTATATTAGTAATTGAAATGATAAAGTGACTTTTAAGGAACGGTATGATAGAAGAGGGACTTATCTATCATACCCCTCTTTAAAAGTCACTTTATCATTTCAATTACTAATACAAAACTCGTTCGCAAAAACATGTGTCAAAGTCAATTGTGCTAAGTCTTCTGGGACGGAGGGAGTATAAGATATATTCAAGATTGTATCTTGGGAAGATACAAAAAAATTTTCATAACCCTAATTAGGGAACAATTTTCGTCCCCCCATTGCCTTATAAATTCATCCCCAATTTAATTTCAGTCTTGGAAAAATTAGAAATCCACAAAGATGGTGCAATATATATTTTATTTTCTCTTTTGTTAAAATTATTCGTGAGAATCCTTCCACTGGATTACAAGCAAGGACGTGGGACATATTTGAGAAGGTGTTTGGGTTGATTCATCTACTCAACGGTTGTCACTCCAAGAGGTATGTTTCGTGTAACTCCTAGATTCCGCATGTAGAGAAAGTCTTGTGTGAAATATTGCACACTAGTGTTATGTGCAATACAACATAAATAAGGCAAAAGTTGCCTAAATTTCGCGGGTCAGGGCGGCGGGTCAGGTCAGGGAGGGTCGGGCGCGGGGTAGGGTGGGAGGGTGGCGGCAGTGGGTTCAGGTTTACATAACAACTTGATGTGTTACTACATGAATAAAAGAGTGTTACCCTATGAGCAAAAGAGTGTTACTACATGAACAATAACCAGTACAAACTCATAAACAAAACCAGAACAAACACAAAGAAATTCTCAGTCCAAAATTACAGATTTACATAACAACTTGATGTGTTACTACATGAACAAAAGAGTGTTACCCTATGAGCAAAAGAGTGTTACTACATGAACAAAAATCAGTACAAACGCAAAAAATATCATCAGTAAAAGAGTGTTACTACATGAACAAAAATCAGTACAAACGCATAAACAAACCCAGAACAAACGGAAAAGAAATTCTCAGTCCAAAATTACAGATTTACATAACAACTTGATGTGTTACTACATGAACAAAAGAGTGTTACCTTATGAGCAAAAGAGTGTTACTACATGAACAAAACCAGTACAAACGCGAAAAAAAAAAATCATCAGTCTAAAATTACAGATTGTGAAATTGAGAAGAATATGGAAGAGAAAAAAGAAAAAGAAGAACATGAGAAGAGAGGAGAAGGAAGAACCTAAAAAAGCAGCGTTGTGAAAATCAAATCAAGAAATCCTGGGCGTAAGAACGCGAGGAAAGAAGATGAGCCCCGCCTCAATTCGCCGCGTTCGTGCCCTGCGAAAAAAAAAAAAAAAGCCCAATTAACCTATAATTGCACATATGGCTTGTATGCAATATTGCATATAAGTTTTTGCCCCTCATGTATTAGATTTATGTGAAATTAATTATAAAGTTATTGGCTTTTAATTGTTATTTGAATTAATATATAATTAATTTATGCTAGTAATAATTAAAATAATTTAAATATGTATTTAATTGTACCTCGAATAGATCCAGACACTCTATTTCCCAACAGATCCGTCTCTGAAAGAGGCGATAACAAACACCTGAATGTGTTATTGATGTGTAGGAATATCTCAAATATCTCAACGTGATAGATTTGAAAATCAGTTTTATCCACTAATACACATTTGGGCTTGGACAGCTGTGAAAAATGACCTTGGAGAGCTGTTATAACCGCTCTCCAAGTAACAGCTGTCCAAGCTTGGACAGCTGATAAAAAACCGATGTCCAAGAAATCGCACTTGGACATCGGTTTTGAACCGCTGTGCAAGATTGCATTGACAAACAGCGGTTTTTCAACCATTGTCCAAATTCTTCCATGGACAGCGGTTTTCAACCATTGCCTAATGTATTTTTTTTGGAGAAATTGTTATAACCGCTCCACCCAAGAATAGTTATGTTTGGAGAAATTGATAAAAACCATTGTCCAAGAATCGACTTGGACATCGGTTTTTGAACGCCGTATCAAGATTGCGTAAACTAGACAGCGGTTTTCAATCGCTGTCCAAATCCCTCCTTTAACAGCGGTTTTAATGTATTTTTTTTTTTTAAAAAAATGAATTTTTTTTTTAAAGACGGGCCCACCAAGATCTCTCATATAAAAAGTCACCAAGCTCCCAATTAATTGAGGCAATTATTATTCTCCCATGGGGGATCGAACACGGGACCTTAGGGCGCCCGAAATCGAAATCAATTCCGCCACTTTACACTTTTTCTTGCATTTACTTAATGAAATTAATTCTATATGTTCTAAAAATCGTTTTTTCTTACAATTTTTTTAAAAATTCTTTATTTCACTTGAAAATAATTAAATTTTATACCACAAAGCTTTAATTTAAAAAAAACATAACATTGCCTAATTAAATATTACAAAACAAAAAAATCAAATATATAAAAGGATTAAAAATTAATTTGGGAATATATCCATTATCACAATGAACATTGTGGGTTCTTCCTTTGTGACGGCGCCTTTGACCATTCTGGTGCAGAGGCGGCGGTGGAAGGAGGTGGTGCACCACTGGTTAACGCCGATGTACTTGCGGGCATACGCGGTATCACTCTGGGCCGCCACCACGAGAATTAGAAGAGAAGCCACGGCGAAGAGATAGTTGAACCTGATTTCATGAGCCATGTTTAATTCTCTTTTTTATGGAGTTCACATACGAGAAAAGATGAGGGACCACACTCGGGATATTCTTTCGTTTTATAATATTCACTCCACTTTCTGAATTCATGGTTTTTCTTTTACTTCGGCAGTAGATGAAGGCGGCGAGATGACAAATATGGCGTCCCGATGAGGACTGTAGGGTAACAGGCACGACCGGGAATACAACGAAGAGGA
Organism: Stenogyne calaminthoides; assembly: GCA_037126765.1. Classification (NCBI taxonomy): domain Eukaryota; kingdom Viridiplantae; phylum Streptophyta; class Magnoliopsida; order Lamiales; family Lamiaceae; genus Stenogyne; species Stenogyne calaminthoides. The sequence continues at coordinate 33,145,610 of JBBCBC010000002.1, forward strand.
CGGTGTGGTAACAGGCTTTACAAAAAAAAAAAATTAATTCACTTGGAGAGCGGTTATGAACCGCTCTCCAAGCTTTACCTTGGACAGCGGTTCAAAACCGTTCTCCAAGTACACTTGCACAGCGGTTATGAACCGTTGTCTAAGCTTTGATCTTGGACAGCGGTTTTTAACCGCTGTCTTTTTTTTATTTTTAGAACCGCTCTCCAAGGGACCACTTGGAGAGCTATTCGAAAAAGGGCTGTTCAAGTGGATCTCTCCAAGCTCAAATATGTAGTAGTGATCCGAGTTAATAATAAGAAATTTTAAAACAACCAATAGAATTGAACTATGTAGTACGACGAATAATATTTACGAAGAATTCGAAACTTGCAATATAATATACATTACTTGAACAAAGGGAAGAGGATGAATAAAAAAAATGTTATCGTTCTATAATAAAAAAAAATTGAGGCAAAAGAAAGTAAATATGACATATTTAACTTTACGTAAATGATATATATGCCTGGCAAAGAATTTATACAAATAAAATAATAGTATAAATCTGCGATGAAGACATGTTGATTAACAAAATTTGCATAATTGAAAGAAGAATATTTTATTGCAAATCAATAAAATCATGTTACTATTCACAAACTGATATTGATGAACATGTATACAATTGTCATGCATAACGAATTTAGAACTCAAATTACTTATCTTAATATTCTCTGCAATATAAATAAAAAGACGAGAGTGATTGCTATGAACTATAAAGAAGAAACCCTAAATTAACGATTTAATTTAATTACACAATTGCAATAAACATTCATAACCAAATCATAACTCAAATTACTTACCTCAATATTAACTGTAATATACAAAACAAAATCATTCATTTAATTACACAATTTCAATAAACATTTATAACCAGTTCAGAACTCAAATGACTTACCTCAATACTCCCTATAATATAACAAAATGATGTACGTAATCGCTATGAAAAGAAAAGAAGAAGCCCTAAATAAAATATTTAATTTAAGTACATAATTGCAATGAACATTTATAACCAATTCAGAACTCAAATTACTTACATCAATACTCTTGCAAAATAGAAAACAAAATTATTAATTAATTACACAATTGCAATAGACATTCATAACCAATTCAGAATTCAAATTATTAAACATCAAATTACTTAATTCAATATTTCTTGCAATATACAAATAAAAGCATAAGCGTGATCACTACGAAAACAAAAGAAGAATCCATAAATTAAAATTTTGATTTAATTACACAATTACAACACATATTTATAATCAATATATATATAAAGGTTTTTTTCCCTCAAACTTGTTAATTTATTTTCAATGTCTCGTACTCCATCTTTGACTTTTAGGAATGCTGCATGCTTAGATAGTTAGATAAAGATATAATTAAAATAAAAATATACTATTCAACATATGCAGATAATTTTATGTGCAGTAATGGGTATACAATATGAGCATAATATTGAGGTCAATCTTTAATGACGTATCATTGAATAATAACGATGACTAAAACTAAACCAATTACCAAAGGCTGTTGTTAATGCAGGTGACAATATATGTAGTATACATATTCTTCTGTTACTAAAGAGATGCTCCTCTAATTTATTATTGATTAGTGTGTATAATGTTCATTCAGATGTGTCGTGCACTATAATTACATTTTAGAACAATGCAATTTATTATATTCGAATAGTACTGAACCATGCAATTATTTTTCAATATTAATAGCTGCACGGTTCAATATAAATAAATTGTATTTTTCAATGTGACAAGTTGTATGTTTCTAAAATGCACTATAACATCTGAATGCATATATATATGGTAATAATTAGCGTTTATTATTATATCCCCGTTTAAATGAAATCAACACAAATGGCGATATCAACGAATATATAAGTTGAGTTGGTTGGCATTTTAGTAGCAGGCAGCATAACTCCTAACCTAATGTTGCCTTCTAAAATTTATATCTTTAGTAATTTATTCTCTATTAACGTTCCTTTTTCCATTTTGATTTTTGTAGTCACGTTTTTTTTCTTCTTTTCTCAATTGATACATTGGAAATTATGAAATTCAAATTCAAGCCATTAACAGGGATGGAGCCAGGGGGTGGGGAGGTGCACTGGGTTGAAAATTCTCTATCTTATTTGTTAATTAAATAACATTACATATATAAAATTTATGAATTGGTTTAGTGGTTTAGAGGTCAAAACAGATCTTTCCTTCATCGCTCCTTCTTTAGACTATCAATATAATAGGTCACAAATTTCTAAACTGGTACACGAATATGAGTTTGTGTACTAACCCTAGACCCAATAGCGACAAAATTTTATCTACACAAGATGTATCATGCAAAACGTGTAATTTATTTTTTTGAAACGTTCAACTTATTTTTTAATGAACAAATTGTGAAAAATAAATTGAACGTTTCTATGTAAATAAGTTGAACATTTCATGAAAATAAATTGCACATTTAAAAAATGCACTTGAGTTGTACGGTACACTTGGTGCACAAAGATATACCCAAGATAAAACTCATAACTTGTTTCTAAAAGAAGAAAAGTTTACTTTATTTAATAAATCATAGGAAGATTTCGGGTAATTTTCAAGCTATGATAAGATTTCACACAACATTTTTAAATTACAAGAGTATTTCATGCAATTAAATGTTAATTTATAATAATTTTATAGAAAAAATCACATGAGAGACTAAATTAGATATATTTAATTATTTACTTATTTACTAAGAGTTGGCATGCTTTTTTATAAGCATAATCCTTAGAGTCGGCAATTTGGGTCCGGCTCGGCAACCTAGCCCAAGTATGGACTGGGCTAAAAAATTAGAGGCCCAAAAAGAGTCAGACCTATTAGGCCCAGCCCATTTGGCCCACAGGCCTAATGGGCTTGGGCCAATTTGGACCGACGGGTCATGGGCCGCCTGTTTGGCCCGACAAATTTTATTAATTTTTTTTTATAATTCTTTGTACAAACTATAAAGACTAAAGTAATTCGTTTCACTGATGATGAATAATGGAAAATCAGGAAATAAATAATTACTGCAAATGCAATTGGAAAAAAATAATTAAGATGATATTGTAATTTTATCAATTAATTTTTTTTAACTTTTTAATTTTTAAGGAGTAGTATTTTGTAATTTGTCAAACAACGAGTTTTTTTTATACAATTAACAATCACAGTCAACAAAATAGTGCTCAAGTTAATGTTGTTATGTACATAAGATTGTATTTTAATAATTTATAATTATAAAATTTTATTTTTTAATAAAAAAATAAAGTAAATTGATAAGGGTAGAAAAATGCCAAAAAAAATTACAAAAAAATAATGTAATTTTCTAAAGTAAATAAAATAATTAAAAAAAATTATGGGTGTGGCCGGCCCGCGAAACCCGTGAGCCCATATTGGGCTGGGCTGGGCTGCATTTATGTAGGACTGACTAGATGATGGGTCAGCCTAGCCTAGTCCAGCCCGTGAACATAACTTGGCCCGATGTTCCGGGTTGAGCCGGGCCGGGCGGCCCAGTTTGCCAGCTCTAATGACCCTTCAGTTATCATGACTAATACCCTTTTGTAATATAAGTCACACCCATCATTTATCACTATTAGAATTCTTTGTTGTAATACAAATCATATATTTTAGTGTTATGAGTAATACCATTATAGTAAAAAGTCACACCCTTTGATTATAAGTCAATACTTTAATCAGTTTTACAGATTTTTATATGAAACTTGTTCACCTTATACTTTGTCCCGTTAGTACTAGTGATAGTTTCTCATGCTTTATTCAAAATTTGAACAATAGAGTTTTAAATAATTATATTTACTATTGGTAGTGCAATTGGCACAGTGTAAAAGAAAACAACCTTTGTATTGTGTGTTTGTGGGGTTAAACATTGCAGATTGTCAAAGAGAATGTTGAAGACATTCAATTGTCTTTGAGAACATAGGGTGATGTAAGATGGGCACATAAAAGGTAACTTGAGGGGGCTAAATTTGAATATATATATATATATATATATATATATATATATATATATATACCGGTCTAATTTTATTCTGATTTTTTTAGTAACAACTTTTTCTTTGTTATTTTTTATATTCATTTTTTTCTTGTTATGTATCTTTGGTGAAGGTTATGCCCCTTTTACAGGGAAGGAACAATAGGAATATATGTTGACCTGCATAATTCTTGCAAGCAATTTCATATTCAAAGTTATTAACTGAGAAGTTAATGTGTTTTAGTAATGGATGAGTTAAGACGACGCCAATATGTTTTTATTTTATTTTATTTGAGATAGTTTCAAGTTTCAATTGATTTTTTTGTCGAAAAAAAAAAGTTTCAATTGATTTTTTTCTTTAAAAAATAAATAATTATTTGAATTTATGACCCATGACATAGGTAATGATGCTCTAATTATTTGAGCTACTTTAAATTTCAACTGTATAACCTTCAATTTATTTATATATATATCATAGTGCATGTATATGTATAGCATAGTGTGTGGTTTGATTACAAGAAATGTATGTTCTTCAGTTGGGTTGCTTCATTTATACATTTTATATAAAATTTGTAAACACCATGTGCATCTTATATTGTAGAAGTTATTAGTTGTTTACTTAAAACATATTAATTTTAGTTGTTTCAGTAGAAAAAATGGATATTTTATTAAAAGGTGATGGCAAAGAATCATATAATATAATTGGTACTAGAGGCGGATTCAAGGGGTGGGCTGACCGTGCTCAAGCCCACCCCAACTTTTTTCCAAGTTCTTTGTATTATATATATTATATGTAATTAATTTGAATTGTTATGTTTTTAGTCTAGTATATCTAAATTCAATTTGTTTCTTACTCAATTAAATTATTTTTTTGAAATAGAAAATATCCAAAATCAACACACTAATTTAACACAAATCTCAATTCTTTTTATGTATTAATTATGTACAGTTCACATATTCAATTAATTAACTCAAAACATAAAATACTATTTAATCTAAACTCACTCATAAATTAATTTTTACGTCGTGTTGTGTAAATAAATTGCATATATCAATTCAACAAGTTTCATGATTTTAAAATACACTATGGAGTGCACGATGCACCTGATGCATACAAGACTTGGCCTTATTAAAATTACTAGTATTGCACCCGTGCTAACGCACGATCACTATTGTCGTCAAATAGTTTTTATATTAAAATATTATTTTTAATTAATATAAAATTTCATATTGACATTTTGTTGTATTATTTATATTCATAATAATGTGAGTTTTAAATTGAGATTTTGATATTTTAAAATTATATTTAATTTTATTCATAACAATATTGATTTGTTAAAGAAAATTCTTAGCAAAGAAGAATTAATATTCTTCACTTTATAGTTTTTTTTTGGTTAATTGCAAAAGATATCACCATCATTAAGGTTTTTATCAATTACAACATTTTTTGTTTTCTTTGCAATTCGAAACACCATATTTTTGTGTTATTCGAAGCAACTGTTAATTTTTTAGCAATAATTAAGTGAGGTGGCCTCGGAGTTAACATAAATGTCAATGTAAGATGTCAAGATTGGTGAATAAATTATTTTTTTTCAATTATCAGTATTTTTGTAAGAAAAGCAATATCTAAAATGTAGGTCCCGAACGGGTTTTGTGAGGGCAGAAGTCTAGAGGGGAGGGGTGAATAGACTTCTGAAAAACTTTTTGTGCAGATCAGGTGTGAAAGCGATTAGCTTTGATCGAGTCTTGAGTGAATCGGTTTGATTGATAACCAACTTACTAATCGCTGAAAGGCGGATCGATTCGGTAACTATCGGTTTAAGCGATGTCAAAGGAAGCTAAGTTTTACCCGTGTGAAAAACCAGTTTTTGATAAATCGATTCCAAAGTCAGTCTTTTAACCAGTTGACTAAAGTGTCAAACTTGATCAGATCAGAAGCTTGGTGCTAGTGATCTTAACTTAGAATATGTATGCTGCTTTTAATAGTTGTGTGCGATTGTGTAAACAGTTAATCAAAGCGGTAAAGGCACACAAGATTTATAGTGGTTCGGACAAACCAGTCCTACGTCCACTCTTCCCTATCACAAGGGGCACCAACTGGACTTAGATTTTTGTGTTAGTCCAACACAGTACACCGACAAATATTTAAAGAGTTCTCACTCAACCGATCCCAGAAATCAGAACTAGAAACCCTAGTCTGAAATCTTGCTAAACAACTTAACCTAACTTTGGGGTTGGATAAGATTGTTTTGGTTCCAACTATGAAATCTTTTCTAGTGTTTAAGGTAGCCTATCAGCTAGATGAAAAGATTTCTATGCTAAGAACTTATGGGATGAACACTTAGACAAATAATCTTCTTGTTCGTGTTCTTCGTGCGGAAATCTGATTATAGCTTGAGCTTCTTGATCTTTTCAGGGTTTCCGTTTTTTTCACTCTGAAGTGTGATCCCATATTTATAGACCTCGAAATCAAAGAGCAGTTGGAGAGCAATTTGAATTTCAGGCTATATTTGGTAGGCTTGCAGGATTGATGTGACGTGCTTCAGGAACGGCATGGCCGAAAGCGTGAATAGTGTCTTTTATAGCCGTTGGAGAAAGCATCACCAAATCCCATAATTGCCGGCTCCGATCATACGTGTCTTGTTCTTATTGGTTAACGACGACTTTTCAAAGGTTGTTCTTCCAACTAAGTTTGACATTCTTCTTGTTCGAGATCATCGACGATGATTTGGTGAAACATCGATTTTCACTGGTGAGTCGACCGATCAATCCAAAGTCGATCGATCTGCCGATGGAGTCTTCTGCGTCGGTTGACTTAGCTTCAACTAGCGGACTTGGGCCGATGTAGGTCTTCAGTCCGATCATCCGAAGTCATCCGATCTTCAAGTATTCGAGTTTGAGCTTCATGACTTCAATTGAGATATCCGACTTGATCAAATCGACCGATCTTCGTTCTTCTCTTGCATTCGGCGCCGTCTTGATATCGGTATTCTTTGGATCTTCATATCGACCTATACATATTGAGGTTCCCCTCAATATGTGACCTATCTATTACATCGGTTGTTCTATACAATAATTATCAACTTGTATTCTATAAACGGTAATATAAACATCGATCAAATTAACAGTCTAATCGGTCCTATTACATGTGTTTTAGAACTTTCATCAAAACTCTAAATTTCCCAACAATTTTCCCTTTTTGATGAAACCAAAACACTTTGAGAAACCAATCACAGTTGATAAATATAGAATAAAGAAAGAGCACATAATCAGAAGACAATGAGATTTTGTCTTAGGATCAGAAAATAAACTTTTCTCATTAGATTTGTCGATTACATATTACATCAGAAAAGTTTGAATTTAAAAACACCTGATCCTGAGAAGTCTTCGATTCTTCACTTTTTTAAGGCAGATCCTTCCGCATCTCTCTTTGATCTTGAGGGACGTTGAAAATCGATAAAGTTTCCATTTGACATCATTGACCTCGCCGAGGATCGCTTATGCGCGTTTTGCTCGGGATGTCAAAATAGAATCTCTGAAATGCCATCATCAAATGAGCCATCCGCCTTCTTCTTCGAGTAATCCAACGGATCATACTCTTGGCGAGATATTTTTACATTGATTATCTTGGCCTCATTTTCCGGATACTTTTAAAAATCTGGATGTTTGTTATCCAACCAGTTGAGGAATTCAACATCTGGAGATTCTTCTTGTGGAACAAGATCCGTAACAAAGGCATCCGAAGCCATTCGCCGATCTTATTCCATTCCTCAAACCTATCGGCGTGTCGCGGCGGTTTTTGGAATGATCTCATCAACTCTTTTTGGCAACCGAGGTTCTGCATGCAGATTTTTCCAACCTTTCCTTTTTTTGCCCTCGATCCGAATTTCTTCTTGGATCTTACTTCCTTTCGTGCTAATTTATGCGCCTCTCTCTTCTTCACTTATTCGGGCTTCTTCCGCAATGTTCTTTGGACAATTTCTCAGCCAGTTTCTTATCGGCCTGAATTTGGCTAGCTGTGCTTCTTGTGATTTTCTTAGTCTGAGTGACTGGTACAAGTTGTGATGTCCCAAAGACCACAGCAACCCCTTTCTTGCCTTTGACTTTTCCATCTTTTTCCAAATTTAAGTTAAGAAAAGATCCAGATGGTCTAGTCTTTGTCCATAAGATTCAACTGTCCGAATCAGGTCTTCTGTTGTTCTGATCGTGTCAGTTGGTTTCTCACTCTGTCCTTCCCCCTTTTTGGTTTGATCAAAAAGAGCAGTGAGGTGGGAGGTCAGAGAACCAAAGCTGACTGATATCGCCCTGTTGAGATCTGCAATAGATAAACCTTGAGCTTGAGCAGTTAGATCTTGAACCTTCGAGATCATTTCGGTTTTAAATTCCATGGCGATGAGAGTGTAAGAATTAGTTTGTCAAGTTTCTCTTACATCGGTTCTAGCTTTTCAAAGAGCATCGAAAAAAGAAACTTGTTGTTGATCCACCAAGTAGTTTGTCATCAACGATTTTATAAGTTCGGCAGACCACGGTGGTCACAGTTTGGGAGAACCGATCTTTGATTGCCTCAACTGGGAAATAGCCAAATCCTTTTGATCCATATTTCTTTGAGGCCAATCTGCCTCCCGATCGCCTATCACTCCCTTAACTTCTTCTTTCAGATCTTTGAGACATGATCCGATCTCCCGAAGTTGATCACGATGATGTGAGATGTAGGAATGGTATGCGTCACTTGATTTGTTTCAGTTGTTTGTGCCTCCAGTGGTTGGTCATGAACTGCAGTACCAGTTCCACTATCATCGGCAGCTCCCGCATCCTTCATAGGCAAATCTGCTTCAAGAGCTTCTTCAACAGCTCTCGATTTTGTTCACCAATCCCAGCCTTCCCGGATCGAGCTTTAATTGATTCATCGCTTATCACCACCGGGTGATCCTACTTGAGCAGATTTCTTCATATCGAAATCAAAATCGCAAATTCATCAAAGACCTCCCATCTCGTTCTATAATCATCATAAAGTCCGAGAAGCTTTTTAACCGGAGATCTTTCCATGTGAGGATCTCCATAACTTCCTCTCTCGATAATGAGGATGGGCTACCACTCGATACATCGCATCAATATCTCGTTCAATTTGCATCCTGACCATTTTCCCGGTGATGGTCTTGGATGATCTGGACTTAGGAATTATTTGCTCAGATCGACCAGATTCCGATTGATGAGATGTAGAGGGTTCTGGTGGTGCTTGAGTAAAGCGGAAGTCGGGCGATTGCCTCGACCAGAGAGGTTTTGTTGTCGGCGATTCGTCCGTGAGAGGTTCTAACATACAATATTAGAAAATAAAAATTATGTCTATAATTAAATTAATCAAATTAATTAAATGTCTGAAGTACTTAATCTAAAATTAATAATATAAGCATTATTTTCAATCTCACTAGTATGCGGGATTACGTACTAGTGTTTTAACTACTCATCAAAATTCTGAAATCATATGACTTCAAAGGCCCAGATTTTCCCCGTCCACTATAATTCGAAACGAACATACCCTTATTAATTGAAAGTCTAAAACGATACATTTTCCCTTCTAAACATGCTAAATAGAACGTAAAACGAAAGTAACAATTCTTCTTTATGTGAGCACACCTCATCTTCATCCTCAAAGCTCAAATTGTAACAAATTTGTACCGTCTCTGTCACATTGTTACTGCTTTGGAGATGCTCTCATGTATCTCGTCCGCTCTCATTGTCTACCAGAATTCAATATTAATCGAATCGTTTCGATTGCTGGAAGAGTGAGATTTCTATTTGAAGGTTGTGAATGGCTGCACCCACCAAGAATTCACATTGTTACAACTTTGGAGATGCTCTCATATATCTCGTCCGCTCACATTGTCTACCATGATCCAATTTTGTTCAATTTCATACTCTGAATCTTATTCTATATTAATCGAATCGTTTTTTATTGTGTGATTTCCATTTGAAAATCGGGGGTATAACAAATAATTTACTCGGTCCACCAAATTTATGCAAATTTGCCTTATTCGTTCCCATCCACTAATTTTATACACATTACTTTTATGGAAAAAGTTGTATTTTATGTTTATCCCCCCAACCATCACTTAATTACTTCAAATGTCATTGTACTTTACCCACAAACAATTACTTTATTTATAAATGGACCCCACAATACTCATAATACCCTTACTTTATCTACCTTTTTCTTAATATTTGTGCACACAACATCAAGCATAAAACTAGTGGACAGAGAGAGTATTATATATTACTTACACTAATACACATTTGGGCTTAGACAGCTGTGAAAAATGACCTTGGAGAGCGGTTATAACCGCTCTCCAAGCATCAGCTGTCCAAGCTTGTACAGCTGATAAAAAACCGCTGTCCAAGAAAAGCACTTGGACATCGGTTTTTAATCATGAAATATATCTGATTATGGCTGATAACATAACCCCAAGCCGATATATATATTTTTTTAATTCTTTTTTATTTTACATAGACAAATTTGAAAACATCTGTCCAATATCTTTTTTTTTTTTTTTAATTATTAACTTACATTTTAAAAATCTTATAATAAAACTATAAACCAAAACTTATATATACGTCCAATACCATATAACATAAACCAAAAATCATATAATAAAACCATAAACCACATATATATACCAAAACATCGAAATATATAAACATACAATCATAAACATATCGTCCAATACACCAAAAACATGAAATATATATCATCACAAATATATAATTTAATTACATGCTACCAATATTTCAAAACAACATTCTCTCAATATTGATCGATGAATATAAGAAACGATTGTAAAGGTACCCCGTCCAATCGTTTTTCCATTTCTCCATCTTTTCTTAGAGTAAGACTTGAACTCCCGGTCATAGACCAACCGCCAAACAACGAATCAATCAATATAGTATGAATTTTTATTCAATCAATAATAATTTAAATAAATCAATAATTGACTTACATTGGGAAGAATGTTAATTTATAGAAGCGTGGATTATATTTTCTATAAAGCAACAAACAAAATGTCCACAATGGTCATTATCTCGTTGCCTCGGAACCCCGTTGATTAACAATATAATCACGTATTACAATTATGATTGCTTTCTATTAATTAGTTTGATAATTTACTAAATTAAATTTACCTTAATGTTAATCCAGTTCACTTTATTTAACCCGGATCTTGAGCCTCGACTCACGAGGCGATTTCATATACATCGTCATCACACTATTATTATTATAATTAAAAAATAAAAATAGATTAAATATGCATAATTTTAAAAGTAAAACAAATCATTGTATAGAATATTAAAAATGAACTTACGCTTCCATATATGAAAAAACGAGATCGTATGATTAGAATAAACTCCATCATGAAATTGGGTCCATAAAATACACACTTAATGTATTCATGTGTATGGCGACCAAAGACCCAATGGTTCCTATATTATATTGAGAGTATTAAAATTAATCGCAAATTTAGCATATATATGTGCAAATATTATAAACATGAATACAAATTTTAACGAAATGTTTATCACTCACCCCACATTTGTTGGCCAAAAAATGAGATGATCGCTCCCCATTAGATTCAACATGTGATTAACGAACCCATCCATGGTTTGTACCCTATCACCCATTATGCAAGACACTTGGGGGAGACGGCGAGTACATTCCACTTGCTCGGTTATCTCCGGAGAGATATAGCTCACCCAAATATCTTTAACCAACATATATACGCTTAATTAATATTTAAAAAGAAAATTAAACTATACGAAAAGTGAAAATTGAGAATTAGTAAACAAATACCGAGGTAAAGGGCTATGGTGGTTGCACTCAACCACTGGTCATTCAAGATTTCACAAGACATGTTCCTCAATTTGACGAATTCTTGAAAGTATTCTCGATGAAAGTGAGCAAGCATGGGAACCGGATTTATATCGAAAAGATTAGACGATACCATCCGGTGCACCCTAGATCAGAAATGATCATCGTGATCTAAGTCTCCAAATCATGGGATAACCAAGTCTTAAGCGCAGTTGAGTCCTCGATTTAGCCTCATGTGGCCCCAAGATTCTACAATTAATTTATAATATTATTTAGAACCACAAATAAGATAATGAACTTTAATAATAAATATTTTACCCTCATGGTGCTAGAGACCAAGTTGCTTTCGCCATTCGATGAAGTGCCCGATCATTGTTCCGACTGCGGACGGCTTCATCGATTGGTTTTGCATCATTAATCCTCCTCTCCGACACGGTACATCGAGTGTGACCCTCACGAAACCGTAAGTGATGGGATGACCATGAATCATTCCATGGGAGTCAGGTAACGCAGCCTGCACATGGCCACCAACCGACGGGATCCTTCAGATATGTAGCAAAAAGTCGTTGGCTTTTTGAATAAGATATTTAGTTAGAAAATTTTAATACACTAGTCTTTAATTAAAACAAATGTGCGACATGCATATCTGATACCTGTGAGACATTTTGAAGTGCCTCAATAAAGTCGTCCCTAGGGTTAGCCGAAAACATAGCATTAGCGACACTATATTCACAAATTGCTCCACTTCGACCACATTCTCGTGGCTCGATCTTTTCTCGAGACCTCAAACGCGTTCACATCTTTAGCCAACTTGGCAACCTCGTTCTGCTAGTATACCCACCATATTCATGGCTTGAAGACCGTGTGCCATTGCTAAAGATGTCTTAAATCACGCCATATCGACACTCAGAAATGGTCGGGATGCTCCTCAAACCCATAGCCCGGCCCAAAACAGATCATCGGGGCGATCATGCGAATGTCGTCGTCAAGGCCATGGTCCGAGATAGACGCTCCCCGAATCACAAAAACAAAAGATTATTATTTAATTATTTGTTTATAAATAATAGTTTGTAATTGAAAGATAAATTAATGGATAGATTACCACTTCTTCGATGATGCGTTGTGCATTGGGATCGTGAATATTCCCGCCTTGACCCTTTTCGGTAGTCGAAATAAGTCGAAACGGGTAACAATAAACTCACTCTCTCGATTTTTTTCTTCTTTCCTTTTTCTACGATAGTGATGAACGTGTCCCTTTATTAGATATATTAAAAGTGAATATATAAAAAAAATAAAAGTTAGGATTTTGATCTCACCATATTTTCTCTTATTCGCATAACCTTTGTTCGATCCACGATATCGCTACCCTCCATCGACTTGGCTTGATTATTTTTTATTGCTTCGATCCTACAAAGATAATAGAAATATGATAAACACCGAAAAACTTAGGGCATTAGAAATCGAGGAAATGACATTGATCAATTTTACCGAAATCATCCTCCATAGCTCGCTCACAAACTCCCAAAGATGGAGCCACCATAGGCTATTCTTCGATCATGCAGAGGGCGGACTAGCCGAGTAAAGACTAGTTTCCTGATCTCGTGTGTTACTTCTCAACCAAGTCCGGAAATTCTTGGCCATTACTCCAAACTTGCCACAATATTTGCTTCTTCTTTGTGAGGTCAAGACCTCTGAAGGTAGTCTATATACGATATAACATAACAATTTAGTAAATTTAAGGGTCATACTACAACTTTCAATAAATATATAATTAACATACCGTAAGCTCGTCCCCATAATCTTTCCTTCAAATGAGTCATTTGAAATTTCCCCTTGGGTCGACAAAGACGATAGGGATCACGCCCCCGATCGCAGCTCCAATGTAGAAGGACAACGACTCACTCTCTTTTTCCTATTGCTGTCCAAACTCATTGAACGATAATTTGCAATAACATAGTATTTAATTAGGTTCAACGATCAATCAATATATTTATCGATTTCAAACTGCTCAATTGTAATAAAATTACCAAGTGTTTTCCTCTACGGTACTCTCTTAATAGATGACATTGTAACTATACCCCGAAAGCGCTTCTCCCCGAGTCGCTAGTGGTGGTGGGAGCATCGTCACACTCTCTCAAGTCATCATATGCACCATGATCATATGCGCCATGATCTCCATCAGAATCTCCATCATCTCCGGGATATGGCAAACGAGACATGATCCTGTAAAGCAGAAGAAACAACATTAATAAACAAAAATCAAACAATATTCACAATCGGATGTTTCATACATGATATGAACTATCTATGCAGTATACATGATACATCTACTTATAAGTCACATCTGCATCACCTACTTATAAATTAAAATTTTCAAATGATAGCATACTCTTATACTATGAACACATGTGTATTAGGCTTGAATGACATTGTCTTCTGAAGTAGACCAGTAATATAAACAACAAGAGCAACTAAGTGTACAACTTGCAAAATATAATATTTCAGCTAAAAAACAAGAGCAACATATATAATATAAACAAAACTAAGTGTTATAAACAACAAGATTAGTTCAGTTCAAAAAAAACAACAAGAGCAAAGATATATAATAACTTTCGGTTCATTACTCAATGGATAATTCAATGTATATTCGACCTACACATATATACCCACCGCCAATTCCCAAATCTTAAATATTTTATATTGTTTTCATATAATATAAACAAATTAAACTAAGATTGAAGCAACAAATTAAATTTCAGATTGAAACAAATATACCCAAAGCCAAATTAAAGATTCCACAATACACCTGTACCAACTAAGTGTTATGGAGGCACGGGCAGCATAGGGAGGATGGCGACAATGACAGGGGAGGGGCGGGGGGGAGCAGCCGGGCAGAGGAGGAGAGGGAGGGAGGGCGATTTGGGGGGAGAGGGAGAAAGGACGACGGCCAGCGTGTCAATGGCGACGGGCGGTGATTTAGTTGAAGGGAAACCCACGACAATGGCGATTTGGTCTTCGGTTTTCTTGGCGATTTTTGGGGAGAGGATATTGGAGAGAAAGAAATTAATGAAGTCTGAGAGCTAGGTCTCGGTTCATATATGTATATAAAAAAAAAAAAAAAGATTAATAACCGTGCCAATCGTTTACTTAGGCAATTTATTCTTAACCGTTGTGCAAGTGGTATTAGACAGCGGTTTGAAACCGCTGTCCAAGATTTATGGACAGCGGTTTCAAACCGCTTTCTTTGTTTCTTTGTCCATCCCAATGAGTGTTTAAACATTGGATGAATGAAAGTTGATGTTTATAATCATTATGAGTGTTCTTTAAATTGGAGAGAGAATGATATTCATCCAAATAGATGGATGGAGAGAGAAAATATATATATTTTTTTTTAGAAAAATAGGTAGAAATGAGGTGAATGTGGGACCCACAAAAAGTATATGGATGGATGAATGATTGATGAACGTGAAAGTGTGTTTAAACAATTGAATTTTTATGTATTAGTGATGTGGAGGAGAGAAATTCATCCATCCATTGTTGATGCTCTTACCCAGATTAATTGATGACAATTAAAAGTATGAAACTTTGGTTTTTAAACCTTATTTTTATGATACAATAACTAGTTATCTCATCTAAAACATAGACTAGAAGGAATATCCCAATCTCAAAAAATGAAACCTACACCTAATTACTATCTTTCATATGTGAGCATATCTTTAATTCAAAAATGATCCAGAATTGGCTGATTCAATGTTAAAATGCCAAACAACAATTACAAAACTCTCCAAGAATATAAAAGGAACATAGAAATTAATAAAACTAAGAGCCCACTT
The DNA here is from genome assembly GCA_037126765.1 of Stenogyne calaminthoides. Classification (NCBI taxonomy): domain Eukaryota; kingdom Viridiplantae; phylum Streptophyta; class Magnoliopsida; order Lamiales; family Lamiaceae; genus Stenogyne; species Stenogyne calaminthoides. Next base: position 33,161,336 of record JBBCBC010000002.1, read on the forward strand.
AATTGAGGCTTAATTGGGGGTAATGGAAGGGGTAATGAGATTATATCTATTAATACTGCTTAACATTTTTCATATGTCCATAATGAGAATAGAAGTAAGTAATTGATTACCAAACTTGCATCACTCGCTCAACCCTCCTCACATGATACCCATTGATGAAATATTTACTAACCAAGATGTTGGATGAGGGGTTGGTGGAAACTATTATGCGGTGTGTTACTTCGGTGTCTTTCAGTGTGCTTGTTAATGGTGATCCTTCTGTGGTTTTTTATCCTTCAAGGGGTCTCTGTCAAGGGTACCCTCTGTCTCCTTATTTGTTCTTATTCTGTGCAGAAGCCTTGTCGGCTTTAATCAGGAGGGATGTGGAGCGAGGGGTATTACATGGGGCCAAGATTTACAGACGTGCTCATGTAATATCGAATCTCTCCTTTGCTGATGATACCCTATTTTTTGGGAGGGCCACTGTTGATAAGTTGGTACGGTTGAAGGAAATCCTGGTGAGTTATGAGGTAGCATCAGATCAGATGATCAATTTGATATTATGTTCAGTGTAGGAATTCCGAAGGATAGAGGTGTGGGTATGACAGAGGTCTTGGGGGTGAGGAGGTTTGAGCAACACTCTATCTATCTCGGGCTGCCTAGTAAAGTGGGTCGGTCTCAGGAGGAGGTGTTTAGGGCTTTGGTGGGTTGTGTTACTAAGAAACTCAAGGACTGGAAGAGTAAGATGTTGTCTCAGGCAGGGAAGACTACACTAGTTAAGCCAGTGGCTCAGGGAATCCTGACTTACCTTATGTCGTGTTTTCGCATTCCACATGACACTATTCATAATATATAGTCGGTGATTGCCTGATTTTTGTGGGGACAGAAGTGTGACGAGAAGAGGGTACATTGGATGAGATGAGAGGTGTTGTGTAAACCAAAGAGGGAAGGGGGGCTTGACCTTAGGGATTTGACAGCGTTTGATAGAGCTCTATTGGCCAAGTAGGGGCGGAGACTGATTTTCAGAATGAGAGTTCTATCTTAGCTCGAGTTCGGAAAGCTAACTATTTCCCGAGGGGAGGGTTTCACTCGGCTTCTCTTGGATATGTGCCAAGCTACCTGGCAGAGTATCCTGGAGGGTCGGAAAGTGTTGGAGAAGGGGTTGGTCTAGGTTGTAGGGAGTGGGAAGTCGATTAACGTGTGGAAAGAACCATGGTTGTTTGATGGGGAGGTGAGACGTTTATGGTGTGGGATGTGGTGGAGGGGCAGTCGGAGTTGAGGTTGTGTTATTTGATGATTCAGGACTCTTCGGGGTGGGATCTCGAGATGTTGGAAGCCACGTTTGATAGGGTGAATGTGAATATGATCCAAACGGTTTCAATTAGTCCTACCTATAGGCGTGACGTCATTTCTTGGAGATTCACGAAGACCATAATTTATATAGCTCGGTCTGGCTATATTAATGCTTTTGAGCGTGAGATCCCTACTGCTATCCGAGACAGGGGATGCTACACATTGGAAAAAATATTTGGACGCACAGGGTTATCCCTAAGATTCGAGTCTTCTTATAGAAGATGTTGCATGCTATAATTCCTACTAAAATTAATTTGATTAGTAGGTTTGTAGATGTGAATCCATTTTGTAGTAGATGTGGTGTGGAGGTTGAAACCCATTTTGATGAGGAGACTTTTTGTCTTTTTGCTACAGTTATGTGGACTCAATGTTTGCTCGGAATCTGCTTGTGTTTCAAGGAAAAATATATGTATGAGAAGGAAGTTGTGGATTCTGTGGTGGCTTATAGGAGGGATTTTCTGAAGTCATTGCCTATGGGGCCCGAGAAGAGGGCGGTGTCGGGAGGAGGGGTAAAGTGGAAGTGCATTGAGATGGGTCGGTTGAAGCTTAATACAAATGCTTCGATGAGAGCTAGGTGTGGTGCTAGTATTGGGGGGGGGGGGGGCTCTTCGTGATTCATGGGGTCATGTGGAGATGTTGTACGGTGGACGTTGGTGTAGCGGAGGCCATTGCTATTAGACGGTGCCTCCAGTATGCTTTGGTGGTTGAGTCTGATGCTTAGGTTGTCATCTATGCTTTGGTTCGTCCGAGACTGGACCTGAGTTATTTGGGGAGTGTCGTCCGTGATATTTTGGAGCTAGCAACTATGTTTGACAAAGTTCCGTTCGTGACATCATTGTTGACACTGTAGAGACCGATCTATTGGTCCTCTAATTACTCTGATTTTTCCTTTTTAAAAAACCCGTAGTGATTAACCCTTCAATGACATCCATTACCATTCCCGAGTCATATCATTGACGCCCTCAACAACTCCTCCAGATCAAAAACCCCTCACACCATTACCGAAAAATACCATTTTTTTCGACGCATCAACGACGTTGTCGTTATTCGCATTCTGCTCGAACCCATCGCCACCATGGCTACGGAAAACCATCCGCCATTCCCATTCAGCAATGGCCGACTTATCATCGGTTTTATTTCTTGATTCCGTGTCCACATTCAGCAAATCTATTCTTCTTCTCTGGTATCTTATGTTTTATTATAAAAGACATAATGGGTAGTTTATAAATTTTGTGGGTGTATTTTCTAATGTTGTGGGTGCGAATAACATGACCCGTTGAAAAATTGGGAATGAAGCCTAATTGTGAAAGAGCCTACGCAAAGTGGCCCAGTGAATAAAAAAAAACAAAGCAAAATTCAGGGATAATGAACCCCAGTTACCCCATTAAAGGGGAGATCGGAATTGACGCGTGGCTCAGTGGAAATAACAAACGGTAGTTAATCTGTAGCCATTTCCATCGGAGAACCAGACTACACAATTTGAATCTAATGGCTGCAGCCGGTGCGGGAAAGGCAGGTGTCCCGAAATTCGGCGCCATCTCTAAAGGATACAACTTCGCTTCCACTTGGGAACAGGTTTATTGATTTATCTTCTTGTTTTTTTACTCGATCTATTTTCTCTAGATTTCGTCATAGTTTCCTAACTGTTGCGTTGATAGATAGGATGCTGCTTCGTTCTTTAGTTCGCCTCCAGCTGCATTGGATCTCTTTATACACTTTTCTCTGATGTGCTTGCTCAATAATATTGATTTTTATTCTGGATTAAGTTTCAGAAGCTGGTTTCCCAATCACGTGGACGTTGTTGATCTGCTCTGGTTCAATTGTTCATTGATGTTAACTTAAAAGTCAAATACGCTCATAAAATTATACTTACTTTATAAAATTTAGGGATCAATTTCAGTTCATTTGTTCTAATGAATAAATATAAATGTATATGCAAGTCTGTGTATGTACTATCTCTAGGTTGAAAAAGTTCTCTGAATTCATAAAAACTAAATTCCTATTTCTTTGCAAACTCAATGTTACACTTTTTCGTGTATTAGAATGCTCCATTGACAGAGCAACAACAAGCAGCAATTGTCGTGCTCTCCCATGCTGTTGCTGAACGACCTTTTCCTTTGAATTTGGTAGGTATTCTTTCAATACATTGCTTGTTCTCCAATTACCTGTTTAGAAATTTGAATGAACATATATTTACTCTTTGTTGATTAATATTTGGGGTGACAAGGCACAAGATACAATAGCTGGAATGGATAACAGTCTGTCTATTTCAACAAAGCACAGCAATGCAGATGATTCGGGGGCCATTGATGCTGTGTTAGTAAATACAAATGAGGTGCATGCATAATATTTTCATTGGTTTGTTTGTCCTGGGATTTTGACTAATTTATTTGGGTATATTTCGTTGCTTGATGAATCTCCACTCCTTGATGTGATCCGCGCGAGACAGATATTTAGGAATTATACTTTAACAATTAAGAAAACTATGGATATAGCAAGAAATTATGCTTGAAAGAATAAAAGCAATTATGGATGGACACAAACAAGTTAAATAAACTGCATTTGGAAGTTCTGTGAATCTTTCTTCTGTCTCGTGCTATTCTTAGTTGCCCTTTTTGTTCCCCAGTTTCTCTTTTATTTATCCAATTGGCTATGTTTACATTCTTAGATTCTTGATCTTTCGGGCTATGGTTGAAATAAAATTAAATGAACAAAGAGTAAATATATTGCTGAAATGCAGCTTTGAAGATATGCATTTTCAATTTATGGCATAATGGTACTTGATAACCTTTTTGAGACGTGTAATGTGGAATCTTGTACCTGTAAGTTTTATAATACAAAATTGAGTGTTACATTTTTCATAATTCCCGTGAGCCATTCTTCTAGATCACCCTTTGTGTCTGTTGTAGTCTGAGTTTGCAGACTTTATGCGGATATAGCCTCATGTAGTCATGTGAAACTATTATATGAAATTTGTTTCCTTCTCGCAGTTCTACAAATGGTTTACTGATCTTGAAGCAGCCATGAAATCAGAGGTTGTCTTAGTTCCCTAATCTGTTCATGAATCCCTTCTGGGCTGTGGCAATATTTTTTTTATCCTTTTTTGTTTCTTTAGACAGAAGAGAAATATCAGCACTATGTAAGGACATTAACGGAGCGGATACAAACATGTGATACTATACTCAATCAGGCAAATACTTTTTTTATCGTGATATTTCATATTAGCCACTTTAGAAATTTGCCTCAACAATTGTTCTAAATTCAGATTATGGTCCTGCTGTCTTTGTGAACTAATTATTTCTGAAATGACTTGATGTAGGTGGATGAAACACTTGAATTATTCAATGAATTACAACTGCAGCATCAGGCTGTTGCAACGAAGACAAAAACTCTGCATGATGCATGTGACCGACTGGTAAATCATGCTTCTCTTTTTTTTTTTTTTGTGTGTGTATTTAAAATCATGGAGCACAAACTTCTGCTCTTGAAAAGTTAGTTAGGTTTGGAATCAGATAAAGAAAGTTACTTGTGATTTATGGAATTGCGTTAATCTATCATATTCAGCTTACTCTGTTTGAGCCAACTATATTATTTATTGTCAGATGATAGGTTGTGAAAGAACTTTGGATGAGTCTGTGGACTTGAACTTCTATCTCTATCAGTCTGTTGATCTCAGTCTATTTGTTACTCATTTTGCAGGTAATGGAAAAACAGAGGCTAATTGAGTTTGCTGAATCACTTCGTGCTAAACTTAACTACTTTGATGAACTGGAGAATGTAAGGTTTGAATGTCATTTGCTTAGAGATTGCTTGAATTATGTAACATCTTTGGGTTTTACCTGTTCCAGAGTCCTAAAAAAGTTCTAATACTATACTCAGCTAGTGGTCTGTTTGCCCCTGCTTTTTTTCCGTGTCTATGTAGAGGGTTTTTGGTGATTTCTTTTGCTTTTGAAGAAGTGATTAAATGTAGAGACTATGAAAATGCTGCTGATAACTAAAGTAGTTGTGGTTGAGTTGAGATCACTTATTTATTGTGCAAAAACCAAGATATTGGTTTTTGAAAAAAAAAAGTCTATTTTATCTGAAACTTGAAATATGTTCAAGGTGGAATGCTTGTTAACCTGGGAAAGTTATGGTATCTAGGTAACTGTTAATGCTTGTATGGCTTGCTTATGTTTGCACCAGAGTTGAAATCTGTGTTCTTAGCTTGGCTCATGAAGCAAGGAAGTAATCAATAACTAAATCTGCTCGCTTACTAGACAAGAAAATGTGGAATATGTGGGAAATGAGCCAAACACAAGCTTTTTCTTGAATAGCTTGCTTGATTTATTTATGATCAATATCCTTCCTGTTTTGCTTTTTCTTGAGTTGGATATGGCCTAATTTATTGAACTTAGCTTGACATCAGTTTAAATTATTACACGAATATTGAGCATGGTGACATAGTAATCACGGTTGATGATGCTTGCTTGATTTCCTTATGATCAATATCCTCCTGTTTTGCTTTTTCTTGAGTTGGATATGGACTAATTTATTGAACTTAGCTTGCACATCAGTTTAAATTATTACATGAATATGGAGCATTGTGACATAGTAATCATGATTGATGATGACATCCATATGCAGGTTGCGACCAGCTTTTATTCTCCAAGCATGAATGTAGTGCATGAGAATTTTATCCCTCTGCTCAAAAGACTAGATGACTGCATATCGTAAGTGGCAGTATTTAATCGCAGCAAATTTAATTGCTGCACAGGGTAATAGTATACTGGCTTATGCTTGAATATTATATACAAAGATTTGCAAAGTTAAAAGTTAGTGAATGGAACATCTTGAGGCATTAATGTAGTTTCATGGTACTGAATTATCAATTATGGAACTGAATGGTGCTGACTTTCATCAGAATCAACTGTATTGTTGAAATTTATATCGATCCCATAACCTCCTTTTCTTTTAAAACTAAAATTTCAAATTCCTTTGTCAATGTGTAGGTATGTTGAGAGTAATCCCCAGTATGCCGAGTGCAATGTTTACTTGGTCAAGTTCCGTCAACTTCAGGTATATTTATGATCAAATGGCAGGATAAACAAACAGCCATATCTACTTGTTGATTGGAGTATGTCTCTAAATATACAAACTTTTTTCTGAACTTGTCACAGTCTCGTGCTCTAGGAATGATTCGTTCTCATGTCCTGTCTGTTCTAAAGAGTACTTCCTCTCAGGTAAGTCTTCAGTTTGCTGTGTACTTTGGTCTTTGTGTTCTTTGACATGGATAATGGGGTCTGTCTGTCTTGTTTCACACTAGGTCCAGGCGGCAATAAGAAGCAGTGCTGGCAACAAAACATCTGTCTCCGAGGGTGTAGAGGCATCTGTAATTTATGTTCGGTTCAAGGCAGCAGCAAATGAGGTAATAGTATTTCATGGCATGCATTCTTTTCTTACTTCCCTCCTTTTTCTTTCCTTTCTTTGTCTTCTTTTTGCAGTTTCTTTGACTCTTTCTTTCATCTCTGGAATTCTACCCATAGTGTGACACCTTTACTCCTTTTTTATTGTTAGTTAGCTCAGGTTCTGTTGTATGTGAGTTTTACATTTATTCAGTCAATATTGCTTAAACAATTTGCAAGTTGCAGCTTAAGCCAGTGTTGGAGGAAATTGAAAGTAGAAAACCAAGGAAGGAATATGTCCAGTTACTCATGGAATGCCACAAACTTTACTGTGAACAGAGGCTCTTACTGGTGAGTTGAATAATTGCATCTTTTACGTGCACACTTCACCCATGTCGACCCTTTATAAACTGACTCCAGTATTTTCACTCAATTTTAAATTATGCCTCTTTTATCTTGAACAAACATGTTACTGTTTTCATTTTTAATTTTTTTTTTCCTTTTGCATCTCTGGTTGCTCCAGGTGAGGGGCATAGTACAGCAACGGATCTCTGAATTTTCCAAGAGAGAAGCCTTGCCATCATTGACTAGATCTGGTTGTGCATACTTAATGCAGGTTGGCTTGGCTAGGCTAATTACTTCCTTATTATAGTTCCGATTCAAAGATTCTTAGAAGTTAGATGTTGATGTTCTGTGGTGTCAAATATAGAAGTTCTTTCATTTTCTTTCTATGTGATTAATAAACCTGAATGGACATTTGAAGCTCAATCTTGTCATTTGACCTCACTGTGCTACTTTTGGCTTTGCAAAAACTCAGGGTGCCATATCAGACCAAACTGAAAGGTGTATTTTTCTAAACAGTCTATAAGAATTTTCATTGAAGTGGGCTTGTTAATCAAGGCCTAGAAACTTAGCACCTTAGGAAATCTGGTCATCCTTCTTTTCTAATTAGAGTACAGTTCTGGAATTTAATGTTGATCAGGAATGTGTCTTGTACAGAGAATGCTTTATATTTCTTTAGATTTTTCAATCAATTCATTAAATCCATTTTTACTTCTAGATCATGCTTCCTAGGTTTTCTATCTCCCACTTTTGGCGCTAGTTTGTTAATGATGCTGTGGACACAGAGAAAATGCAGTTTACATTACGTATAAAGTTGTAACTCGGTACCTAATAACTTGGCAATATTCATAGTCCCTTCATAGTAAGTTGTTGTCAGACTTTTCTGAAAAGTTTCGTGTATCTCCATTTCAATGCAAAAATGAGCAATTGATTACAATTTTAGGCTTGTATTAAATGAGGTTTTCTTTAACTATTTCCTTCGAATTCTATACATGATGATTTTTCCTAGTAATAATATTACCATATTGGAGGCACCTTATTATTATACCTCAAATAATAATAAATTTCTGATCAATGATTATGAAGAGACAAATGGAATTGTAGGTGTGTCAGCTTGAGCATCAACTTTTTGATCATTTCTTCCCTTCATCTTCAGAGGATGTTTCTAGTTTGGCTCCTTTAGTTGATCCACTGTAAGTCATTTAATCTAATAATTATGCTTCTTTGGGTTTCTTTTTTGTGTATGTTATTCTTTGTCATTCCCAAATAGATAACTGTCCTGATTTGTCCCATATTCGTCTATATCAATTGAGAAATATAGAGTTATGTCTAGGAGCTAAAAAAATTATCATCATTTGGCTCATAACATGTGATCTTTTGAAATAACCATAGTTGCTCCAGTCAGCTATTACCGAGGCCTTTCAGAACCATGGGGGTTTTTTGGTTTTGGCTTAGGGTGGATGTGCCATGTCCAGATGGAGAATATTTGTGGATGTGGGTAGTAAAGCAATTAGTATAATTTGTGCTTGGTTTGTGAAGGATGCAGTTGGGATGGATGTAACTTTATGCCAAATCAAAAGTGTACGAGTTGTCATATTTTATTATTATATTGTGGTTGATTGTATTTGTAATGATTAAATAATTATTGGGTGATTTCAGTGTGTGGATGTGTGTTAATATGTGTGTAAATGAAAATACACACACACACACATACATATAGGGTTTAGGGTTCATGGTTCACCCGACCCGGCCAGACCCAACCCGGCTAGACCCGAACCCGGCCCGAGTGGTTCATGGTTCACCCGACCCGAATGGTTCATGATTTAGGGTTCATGGTTTAGGGTATAGTATATTATAAAACATTGTATAATTTATTTAAGTAGAATTAATTATGTGGATGATGAGTTGGCATGACACCTCATTAATCTAGTTCCATAAAGAACCAGATAGTGGGTTCTATATCACTTGTATATATATATATATATTCACTATATTTATGTACTATATAATATATGTTTATATTTATTATACACAATATTCTTAGAAGACTGTCCATTGTTGATATCATGGTTGTCATCCCAGCTTCTTTGATGGGAAGTAGAATCCTTTAAATGCTGAAAAAGTAGATTTAAGTGATGATGCCTCTGTTTCATATTACTCCCTCCGTCCTACAAAAGTTTGCCTACTTTCCTTATCGGGACGTCCCACAAAAGTTTGCACACCCTAAAAAGTAAACTCATCATTAAACTCCATCCTTACAATATTCACATATTTACACGAAATGTCATTACTTTTGGGACCCACACATACACTCAATCCAACTAATTTCTTTACTTTATACATAAAAGTTTACAAATTTACCCCTCAACACCCTACTCATTACACATGTTCCTTAAAATTTGTGCCCAAAAGTTGGGGCAAACTTTTGAGTGACGGAGGGAGTAGATATATTGTCTTCTCCTTATTGGCATTGCTAATTTAGTGGACAGATAAATTTTTTCCTCTAAAAAATAATATATTTATAATTTCAATGGATAAGCGTGGAGTTTCAGATGAAATTTGTTTTCCCAACATTGGAGTACTGAAATTTTCTCAATGTGACAGAATAGAATGACAAAGTGGGATAGCTCAAGTGGTTAGAGCACCACTACCTATGTCCAAAAGTTTATGGGTTCAAGTCACCAATTTGACCTATCAAAAAAAAAAAAAAAAAAGAGCATATGACATGTATGCCAATTTAAGACAAATGCGCTCTATGAGCTCTTGGTCTGTAGTTAATTTTCCTTCCATCCATAAAAGAATTGCCTAGTCTTTTTGGGTCTTTACTGTTGCAACTTTTCCTTCTGTTAACAGGTTTGTAATATTTTTCCCATTCTGCATGTTTGGAAAGCCTGTGAAAAGTATTATGGCTAGATTGATGATGAAGTTGATCAGACTTACTATTTCTGTCATGCATTAGTTTGTACTATTTGAATGGCTGTAAATTTGGGTCTGCATTATTATTTCTGGCATGAACCAAAATTTGTGTCTGCACTGTATTTTATTTCTCGAAGATGGAAGTAGCAGGTTGAGTCTAGAGTTTTATTCTCTTTCACTGAACTCTAACTCCTCATTTAACATGTGGCAGGTGTACTTACTTGTACGATACATTACGTCCAAAACTTATTCATGAAGCAAACCTTGATATTCTTTGCGAAGTTGTTGATATTCTTAAAGTTGAAGTTCTAGCAGAACAAGTAAGTAGACGAGGCGAGTCACTGGCTGGATTACGCCCAACATTGGAAAGGATTTTGGCAGATGTTCATGAACGATTAACTTTTCGTGCTAGAACCCACATTCGTGATGAGGTAACTGCTGTACCCACAACAAGTTATTAGGATTTATAGTCTGAATTTTGTAAGCTCATATATGCTATTTCTTTTTCTTATCTTGTCATAAACTCTATTACCTTTGTATTTTCTGCTTTCACGAGAGTTGGAGATAGAGGGAGAGATAATCAAAGCTAATGGGGCTCAAGCAATTCATGATATTCTAACAAATAAAGTTGAAGAATCAAAATGTTTTACAATATGAATATGAAAACCTTTGTTTTTGTTAATAGAGGGATTATAGGTGCTTGTGTCTACACACATATATGTTATTTATTTTTCTAATTTTGCTGTTATAATCATTATTTTTTGTTTTCTGCTTTGTCTGAGAGTGGAAAAAGAGAGAGCCAAGGAATGAGCCTCAAGCAATTTATAATTACTTTAATGAAAAATCCCACAGAAAATCAAAATGTTGTCTAGTTTGAGAACCTTAGCATTATTGGTGGAGGGGTGATAGGAAGCTTATATCCAGTATTTTTGGTTGAGGGATGATAGATTGCTTATACATATACATTTCCTGGTTGAACTTGAGACATTTAGGGTATGTTTGTTTCGAGATTTAGGTGTGCGGGGGAAGTCATGACTTAGAAATCCTATGGATTTGAAAGTGTTGGCTAATAGTAAAATATGTGTTTTTTTTTTTTTTTTGAGACTTTGGTAGGGTGAAATTTTGCTTTATGTCAAATCTATATTTAATACTGATTGATGTTGTATTATTATATTGGATTAAGAATGAGGAAAGTAGTGATGTGATTGTATTGAATTTTTTGAAAAATAGGTTTGTAGGTATATTTTATAGGAGTGGATGTTGAAGTTTGATTTTAAATCTCAAACTATAATGTGACGTGGTTTGCTGTTAGAGTTAAGAGAATGGATGCCACTTAACGATAAATAAACTCAATATATTGATAATTTAAGAAGCTGAAAAGACAAATTACGAGATAATTCCCGCCACAAGCCAAAAGGCCAATTCCTAAGGAAATATTCCGTCCCAAGCCGAAGCCGTAAATAATGATCTCCAAAATAATATCACTAGGAGACACAAAGACTATATATAGACTAATAACCCTAAACCTAACTTAGGTCCCAAGAAACTAAGCCCATGGGCCAATTTATTCAATGACTGAAATTAAAACCCTGAACAACAACTAATAGAAATAAATGGCGCATCATTTGCAAAGGCCTAAGTCCATCCGGGTGAGTCGTGAAACAAACATACCCTTAAGTTCTAATGTGCTTTGTCTCGATAAATTTCTTGGGTCTTTTTTATTTGCTCATTTCTAAAGTTTTGAATTCTTGCTAGTTAGCAGAGTTTGCTTGTAGGTCTCATTGAGAACTATGCTTGCTTTTGACTTTCAATTCAATATTTTGCCCCTTGAATATCAATTTGCGTTGGGTAGTCATAGTAGTGGATATTAGGATGCAAGAATAGGTTTTAGGGGTAAGAGGTCGATTCTTGTGGATGTAATTTTGATCTCTACTGGATGGGGTGACAACATGGTGGCTAGGTACTCATACAAAAGCGCTCTCAAAGTGCAAAGGTCCCTCTGTAGTAAAAAACAAAAGTGCAATGTGCTCATCTGACTGGAGCAACGCTCGCCATTTTGAAAACACTATCTGCATTATCCTTAGTTTACTAAGTTACTTCACTGTCCTTTTTGGTCATTATTATTATACTACCTCCGTCCCAAGTAAAGCTTTACATTTTGCCATTTATGGCGGTCCCAAGTAAAGCTTTACTTTTCCTTTTTTTGGCAAGTTGTGGGCCCACTTTTCATAACTATCCTTATTTTTACTCAAAATTACACCAATTGCCACTCAATTAATATAAAAACACACACACTTTCTCTTTCTCTCTCTACCTTTTTACTTTTCCTACACATCTCACAAACCAACAATACATTTAATATTATATTTCTTAAAACTTGTACCATCTCCCAAATGTAAAGCTTTACTTGGGACTGAGGTGTATTATATATCAATAGACATAATGTGCATCTGTCTATCTCTCTGTTTGTAGACCTACCTCGTTGCTGTGGTCTTCTCTAGAAATATCCAGGAATAACTCTACATATATTGCTCAATTAAGGTTCAAAGTTCCTCAAAAACGTGCATTTAGTGTTCATGTACACTTGCTTGAAGAGCAGTAACTAAGGGAGAACGAGAGCTCATCGGCAAAGAAAAGATTTAAGAAAATAAAACTCAGGTGAGCCCACATACAAGGAAGAATAGCATAAATACAAAAGATATTCACAACAGTGCAAAAGTGTAGGATTCATGCTCTGGGAAAGAAGACACTTCACTGATATCACTTTGCCTGTAGATTCAATTGCTAGGGTTTTTCCGATGGAGTGAAGAGCCAGTGAAACAAGAAGGTTGACTTATTTGACTGAATTTTGTAACAAAAAATAGGCAAGTATAAACTAATTAGAATAGTTATTCACTGCCTGCTCCTAACAAGTTGAGGTCATGATTTATATTGCTAAAGATCCATGAATCAAGCCAGTCAAGATCCAAAATCTGTGCTTCCAACAAGATTCCTAACCAAATGCACTGCATGTTTGGTTTGGTTATATCCTGTATTAGTTTGATTTCCATACTATATTCCTAACCCAAGCAATGCAAAATCTGTGCTGCCAAAAGTGCATCATTAGAAGGAACTGATGATGCACATTGTACATTGAACATTGCACGTATGACAACTTGAAAGCAAGCATTTTTTAATGTCACACAGGCTTTTGCTTGGTGTATATATCCGGTAGACTGAAGAAATATCCTGAACTGGAAACAACAGAAATGATAAAACAACTGGAACAAAGTGGAGCCTAGAGTTACTTCAGATGTTCTTTAACAGTCTGCAGTTATTATCGTTTTCATATTAACTAACATCTGTCTGTTTGTCATTTAGATTGCAAATTATCTTCCTTTGGATGAAGACCTGGACTACCCTGCTAAACTGGAACAGTCAGCCAAGACAAAGTTGGAAACATCACCTGTAATTGTCTGACTGTTTTCATTGTTTAACTCAATCCTTCCTTGCACTTTTATTCTTTTAATTTACCATCTGTATTGTCCAGTTTCCCTTCCTTTCCTTTTTCTCTTTCTGCTCATCTGACTTGCTTTTCTTATATCTCTTGATTTCAGAGTGTTCAAAACTCAGACGTTTCACGAACCTGGTACCCTCCACTTGAGAAAACTATATCCTGTTTATCCAAACTATATCGGTGTCTAGAACCAGCAGTTTTTACTGGGCTGGCACAGGTATTAGCTCTTGGCTATTATTCTGTCTTTGATGATGAACACTCTTTTCTGTTTTTACTGCTTTCACTACATCTTCTTTAAACCATTTTTATTTTATTTAATTTTTTAGGAGGCTGTTGAAGTTTGCTCATTATCCATTCAGGTAATTGTCTTAAGTTTTCGTGTTTATTTGCATTTAGCAAAAGCTACTGCTGCCCTAGCGAATTGGCTATATTGCCTATATAAACCTAAATTAATTCTGGAATCTTTAAGCATTACTACTCTTTTATAGATTGATGTTAGAACCCTTCAATTTTTTATTCCTGATCATGACCTAATAACATTAGTTCTATTTAATGATAGTTCTCTCAATATAAATGCTTCTACTTTCTTGACAACTTCTGCTCATGTAACCTGAATTTGGCAGAAAGCTAGCAAACTAATTGCGAAAAGGTCATCCGCAATGGATGGTCAACTATTCCTCATTAAATTTCTTCTTATACTTAGAGAACAGGTAATATTTTATCTTTAATTCTAACTACAATTAATCAGTTTTCTTTATATTACTTATACCAGTAGTTTATTTGCAGATTGCACCATTTGATATCGAATTCTCAGTCACACACAAGGAGCTTGACTTCTCTCATTTGCTGGTAGTGATTTTCCACCAATACTGTTTTTTCAAATTGTCATATTTTATTATTTGAAAAGTAGATGATTGTGTTACGCTCCCACATCGAATTCACAAGAAATTGTGGATGGGTACTTAAGTGGGAGTTAATCCTCCACTCTCGAACTAGCTTTTGGGTGGAGGGGAGCTTCCATGCTTAAGTGCCTAACAATTGGTCCGACGTGCCGGATCCCGGACGTGGTACGAAAGAGGGCTACCTGGGGAAAGGGCTGCTTGACACCAGGAACCAAGCTGCGCGGTTCTGCCTGGGTCACTGAAGCATCCCCAGAGTGAGAGCCGTCCGTGGATGTCCGGCTTTCAAGGGGGGTCGATTGTTACGATCCCTCATCGAATCCACAAGAAATTGTGGATGGGTACTTAAGTGGGAGATAATCCTCCACTCTTGACCTAGCTTTTGGGTGGAGTTAGGGCTTCCATGCTTGAGTTCCTAACAGATTGAATCTGATATACATCACCAAATATTTTATTTCCTGAGTTTTCGTTATTTGGTTATTCCTTAACATGGATTTTGTGTCTGTACCTGTGAACGGTCATCATCTATGATGTTTGTCTCTTGGTTGGACGGTATTCTACTGGAAGATCAATCAAGGGTTCATTATGTCTTTAGGCAGTTTGTCTTTACTTCCATGAGAAGTTCAAAATCATGAGGTCATATTTTATGTGCATCATAATTGTGCTGAAGCTAGTAGCCCACACTCCCAGTTGATCTAAGCATGGAAATAAAACGTGTCGTGCATTTTACATTTGAATACAGACTTAAATATCCATGCACTTAATTTATTTTTTATATCAAGCATTTCAATAACTTGTTTTCTGGGCTGTTTTGTCCGTTGAATAATTGGATAGATAGTTGTTATAAGTAGTATAAAGTTCACTCAGTGTAATGAGAAATAGTGTCAATAGTTATGATTTCATGAGATGAATAAACATGTCCATGAGTTTATTAATATTGTTTTGTTTTAATAAGTGTTATACTGTAATGATAAATTTAAAAAAAATTGTGTACTTTTTCGCAATTATTGTTTTAAAAATTATGGGAGAAAAACATCTACTATTGCATTTATTCACACAGAATGGTGTAGTTTAAGGTCACAGGGATTGCTTCATTATATTCAGTTTGGGTGTGAAATGATTATTTGTATTTTCCAGGAGCATTTGCGACGGATTCTTAGAGGTCAAGCCTCACTATTTGATTGGTCAAGGTCTACATCCCTGGCGAGAACACTCTCTCCACGAGTTTTGGAAAGTCAAATAGATGCCAAGAAGGTACCTTACTGCTTATGATTGTTGAAGGTCACTACAGCTTCTAAGCCAATATACAAATTTTCTTTTATTTTGTTATTGTTATTTGTTGATTTAGGAGATTAAGTTAGGATATGTGAATTGTTGAAGTATGACCCTGCACCACATGCTTCCGTTCCATTTTTTCTGCTTAATAGCAGTGAATTGTTAATGGCCCTCAATCTTGAGGTTTTATACGTTTACAGAATTGTGCATTAGAATTTACAGTCTGTAGTTATCACCTGTTTTTTTAACCACAACAAAATATTACTTTCCTAGACAAATTATTTTTGCCGGCCTTCCTTTTTCCGGATTTTCACATTTTTTCTCTTTCTAAGTCAAACATGGTTTTGTTACTGTACATGTCGAGTTCTGTTTTGTTAATATTATACACAGTTGTTATTTACTTCACATGCAGGAATTGGAGAAAAACCTCAAAGCTACGTGTGAGGAGTTTATTATGTCAGTTACCAAACTGGTTGTGGATCCTATGTTGTCTTTTGTCACCAAGGTCCGTTGTATTAATTCTAGTATATGGATGAATTATTTATCGCACTAAATTTTACATTATCTATATATTTGTTTGATTGGTTCATTGATAAAAAAATGAATGTGCAACTAAAATGGGCATACGCAGCTCTTGTGATAACACTTGGGCCTACATTCTCAAACTCAAAAGTTAAAAAAAATGGCCAGCTGCAAAAGATTCGTACGAAAGTGAATAGTGCCCTGTATACTTGTGTTTTTTGTGCTGAACAAAATTATCTCTACCTTCAAAAATCTTTCTGTTGTGTGAATTCTAATAAATTACATTTGCATTTATATGTGTTATCATAGTGTATGGAGTGTTGTATGGCTAATCCGAGAAAATAATAGTAATGGTGGTCTTTATGATTTAGTTGGACTTTCACAATTATAATCTATACATACAGTATTTGTTTTCAAACTGCTTGTGGTGTGTTTGGCATGATAGTTTATTATATATTTTGTCCTTGAAGGTTACTGCAGTAAAAGTCGCGTTGTCCTCGGGCAGTCAGAATCAGGAGTCTGCCATCAGAAAACCGCTAAAAGATCAGGCTTTCGCGACTCCAGAAAAGGTTGCTGAACTTGTCCACAAGGTATACATTTAATCACAAAATCTACCTTGGGGTTTAACCTAATATTACAAGATCCCCATGAAGTTTGTTTTCCTACAAATACCCCCTTAGAATATTATCACGAACAGTCCCTTGAGGTTTGCATTTAACTATCAAACAACCACCTCGGTTGACGCAATATTGCAAGAAATCAAACTTCCATTTTTTTTTTTTTTTTGTAATATATTTATTAGGTGCGTCATGGTCTAGCACCAATTGATGAACATGTGATTAATTTATGACAGGTGGGTTCTGCTATTCAACAAGAGCTGCCGAGAGTAATGGATAAACTGAAGCTTTATCTTCAGAATCCTGCCACACGTGCTATACTTTACAAACCAATCAAGTAATACGTTCTTCTTACATGGCGAGCCCGTGTTTCTCATCTTATTATATTAATTGTGTTAATCTTATAGCCTAGTCTGTCTACCAAGCTCAGCACGATTCAATTTATTTCTTGAAAACTCGTGCCAGTTTTTTTTATTGGACTTTCGAATCAAGATCAATCATAAGTGTTTTCTACAAATATATATTGAATATTTTGTTGATATTATTTTTCACCTCTAATCTGCAGGACCAACATTGTTGAAGCACATATTCAAGTAGAGTCTCTGCTCAAGTCAGAGTATTCTCTGGAAGACATACAGAATGTAGTTAACATGGTTCCAATACAAGATTTGCAGGCTCAACTCGATAATCTTATGTAGCGCACTTCCTACATTTTAATCCGATTCTTGTTCCAAAAGATTAACCTTAGATCGAGTATAGATTTTGAAACATTATTCTCTGAAATTTCGGACAACAATTATTTAGTTTCTTTGCTCAGTAAGAAGATGATGCTTGTCAAGATGATGGTTTCATCCTGTCCACTGATGGTTATCTTCATCTTCAGTTCATGCGTAAATATGGGCTTTCCCATAATCCATCATGGATTGGATATTTATGTTCCTTTTTTTACATAAAAAGGAAAAAAACAAAGCTTTTACGGATATGCTTGCTAGATTCAAACGTTTGTTAAATTTGATTTTGGTATAGGGTTTCAAATACTCCAAATTGTTGGAATAATGAACTATTATATTAGTCCCATGTACTATCAATTTTATTACATTTGCCTACTGTACTGTAATTTTTTAAGTTTTATTTTCTGTATTTGTTTTTCTTAGATTTTATTTTCTATTTAATTGAGAGAAGAAACGGGGATAATCTTAGAATTATAACTTATTTTTTACCATGTGCTTACTATCTCTATCAGTCAGGAGGAAAATTAAGATAAATAAAAGTATGAGGGCAAAGTATATATTCTCAAATAATTGCATTTGCACACTAAAAATCTGCACTCTTTTGAAACCTCCCTATTTTTAAGTCATCTCCATTTCGGACCACTGTTTTTGGATTGGCCTATTTTTGGCCCGTAATTTTAAGCTTTTGGGGTTTTTTTTTTTTTTTTACCTTTTTTGGGGCCACTAATTTCAGGCTGTTTTTTTTCCCCTTTTGAATCTATACTTTCGGGTCTATATCTTAATTTTTCCGGGGTTGTCTTTTATTCAATGTTGCAAAAGTCGGTCTAGGAGACCGTCGACCGACCGATTTTGTGAAGAATGGTAGTTCTAGGCATTTTTGGCAGCCAAGTCGGCATCTAGGCAGCCAAGGTGGGAGTTAGACGGGTTACTTAATTTTTATATTATTTTATCGTCGAGAGAAAACGTCGTTTCAATTATAATTAAAAAAAATTAAAATACGATTCACATAAACAAAATCCGCCAACACTCACTCCTCCCAAAGTGTTAAAGCGTCAATGTTCAAATTATTCTCCGTCTCACCGTGAGACCGTTTCACGCAAGCGTGCCTCTTTATTTTTCTTTCTTAGCAATGTGTTTTTGTGGATTTTGTCATTTTGAGCCTCCGTGAAATATTTTAATATGCTTTTTGGTTGTCATCAACAATTTAATGTAGTATTGTATAGTTGGTTTATAACTATATCCCAACATTTAACTCTTTACAAAACTAATATTAACATATAAAAATTTTAAAAAATAAATTAG
This sequence comes from Stenogyne calaminthoides, assembly GCA_037126765.1. Taxonomy (NCBI): domain Eukaryota; kingdom Viridiplantae; phylum Streptophyta; class Magnoliopsida; order Lamiales; family Lamiaceae; genus Stenogyne; species Stenogyne calaminthoides. The sequence goes on from JBBCBC010000002.1 coordinate 33,180,152, forward strand.
GTCTATCGATCATCGGTTTCCAAAAACTAGCACACATATCATAATTTATCATGTTTTCAACAGTTATGCATGTAAAAGAAAAAAACTCGACGATGCTGCATATGTAATTATTGTAAATATTATTTTGCAAAAAATGATTAATCATTGAAGAACACATACACAAAAAAGAAGGATATTTATATATTTTCACATGTATCAGTACAAACAATTTGCCTAATTAAGCATCTGACAAACTTGATTCATCAATTAAGTATATATATATATATGAAGAAGGACTTACATTGTGAAATGCCCAAATTAAATAAAACAAAAGCCCATATAAAGTGTTGATCCATCGCAAAATGAATAAACTATGACAAAAACTCATATGAGACGATCTCATATATGAATAAGACAGATACAAACACTAGCTCAAATTAACACTTACTCATTCTAAAGTATTAAATCGTCGTGTTCAAATTATATTTTATCTCACCATGAGATCGTCTCACGCAAATATGTCTCATAAACTATTGGGCTCCGTGGCGGTTGATGGCATGAATAGCACCGGGGATTTGAGCCTGGGGATTATCGGCGGCGGCACCGGTGAGGGTCGGAGCGTCGGTGGAGGAGGCGGCGCCGCGGCCGGGCTGCGGCTGAGCGTGGCCGTGGGTGCCGTAGGCTTGGTTCTTGTAATCTTCCAAGTCTTTGTATTGAGTGTAGGGACTTGTATCAACCGGTAGCCCTTCCATATTTCCTTTCTTTTCATTCTCATGCCCTTTCTCCATCTTTTTTTCTCTCTCTTTTTTGAGGAATTCTGATAATTTTGGTTTTCAATTTTTTTTTAGTTTATCTTAATTTGTAATTAAAGGTGAAAAACTTTGAGAAAATGAAGCCTATGCCCGCGTGATACCGATGGAAATTTAGTTGGATTATGCACATAGTATGCATTGCATGGACAAGTGTAATGACAAATATAGTATATTTTGGTGATTTTACTTTTCACCAATATAAGATGTCCCTGAAAATTTTATAGTTAGGATAAAGAAAGTGTGACTATAGTTTATTTTATTGATTGACTGTCACAAGTACATTTCAAAATTGCAACTTAGTGTTAGATACAAAATAATTGTATATATGTAATTATATTTGCACTTTTACGTGTAATTTTAGCTATATATGCAATTTTTTTTATTTGATCGACAAATAATATGTAGTGAGTACAAGTGGTACTCAAGCCCTTAAAAGTGGAGAGAAATTAAATGAACACCTAACCATAAATGAATGGAACAGAAGAAAAGAAAATAAAGATGAGTTATTTTCATTAGTCTAACACACCATAACAAGAGGAAGAAGGATTTGCTACCAAGGCAAGAAAGGGGTAGAACTTAGAGGAAAGACCACGATCTTGCTTTAATTAATTTCATCCATCGCCTGCTCGAGATTAGGTGGAATCTCGTTGAAAGAACTGCTTGGATTAAAGTTATGCGAACACCGAAGGATATGTTTTTATCGTTCCACTTTGCCAATCTTCTCTTAATCCTGTCCACTAAGGAGGATTGTCTATGCTTAACACCAATATCATTATTCAGTCCCACCAAAGACTGGGGTAGCTTGCCAACATCACAATAAAATATCTCTATAGTTCTATTTAATTATAAAAATAAAACTATATATTCTTAAAGTTTATACATATCTACCCATAAGAACATATCTATCCTTATCTTTGAGTCAGAATCATCTTCGAGAATCCATTTTTGGTCCGACTTATGGGTAGATGAATTTGCACTCAAAATTAGATTCGATAGGAAAATCAAATTAATTTATTATCAAATTTAAACTATATATTCTTAAAATTTATACTTATCTACATATTGGTATAGTTCTATTTAATTACATGGTTATAACTACCATTAAAATTAAGTGTGAAAATTATAAATTAAAATTAATTCACAAATTTGTAACAAATTGCAAACTATAAACTTAACAAGTATTATTAAACGAAAACAAAAGAATATTTCCTAATTAAAATTAGATAATTTACTTAAATTTTTATTTGATTGTATCCCTGCATTTTTTTACTAATTAAAATTGCGAATCAATTCCTCTGTGTCACTTTTTTATATTTCAGGATTATTTCACCTCCTGAATCTTTAACACATGGAGTATAGTGTGGAACACCATATTTGGAACAGATGATATCGTTCACTAAAATTAGTAAAGTTTTCCTGTTTTTGCGCAAAATTTGCTGGAGACTTGGACTTACATGATGCGTACAAAATCACACCATTGTCCGGCGTGCACATGTGATGAGTCTTATCTATTTTCTGTGGACTCCTTCGTATCTGTTTTCCCCTCAGCCCCACTAAATTCTAATTTTAGAACGAAATCAAATTGCAATTTGAACGAGACAAAATATATTTATTTTATTCTTTTTTTCATATTTAAATAACAAAATTAAAATGTTTCTTTTGAACTTTACACTTGTTTTAGTTGCTCTAAAAAAAATACACTTGTTTTAGTTTTATTGTGGAGGACACTAATTGCACCTCTAAAATTGTCAAGACATATTCATATGACAACCGATTAAAAAAACACTATACACCCCTAAAAGATGAAGTCTACTATGAAAATTTATATTCATGAAAAAACTTAATTGAAATCCAATTTCCCTTGACCCAACCCGCTATAAGATTTTTACATCCCGCTTTTTCCTCAGCCCTTGATCCATTCATTCTCAATTTTTTTTCTCCTTTTTTCTCTCTCCTCTTTCTCTCTTCTCTCTCTCTTTCTTTTTTTCCTGTTTCCTCTCTCTCTTCTCTCTCTGTTCCCTTTTTTCTTCTCACAATTTTTTCTCTCTTCTTTCTCTTAAAAGTGGTGATGTGTTGGCGATCATGACTGCCTGTTCGGCCGGACGATAGGGGTGAAGCGACTGAGGAGCATTGGAATGAACATCGCTGAGGACGTCATCGTCAGGCTCACCAGGGAGATCGTCACGGGCATGGAAGTCGCAGAGATTGATGGATCTTCAAGAAAGGTAATTCGTTAATTAGGTCTAAATTGAAAATTTTTAAATCAATTTTTGGAATTCGTAACCCTAATAATTGGGGATCTGGATTTTTGTCGCGGAGATCGATGGATCTCCGAGAATGGTAACTCGTTAATTAGGTCTAAATTGAAAAATTCCTAAATCGATTTTTTAAATTCATAGCACTAACAATTGGGGATCTGAATTGTTACAGGGGCCAACATTCAGGTCGATGATGATTTCGCTTTTGGCGTTGAGGGCATTGGGAGAGCCGATTTTTTTTGGATTTCTTTTAATGTGATACAGTGTGCTTGAAGACATGATACTGATTCGCCTTATGGTGTAATATTGTTTCGTCTTATGGTGTAATATTATTTTGCCTTATGGTGTAATACTGTTTTGACATGATATACTACTAAATACATTAACATGTGATTAAATATATAACTGAAAAAATAGTGTGGGTTACATAGTAAAATATTTATATATGTAATACTATATAAGTAAACAAGCAATATTGTTATATATAAATAAGTAATATTGTTATATATAAACAAGTAATACTAAGAAAAATAATATTAATTTTTTTATTTTTTTACTGTAATAACTGTACAGAATATTTAAAAGTATAATATTAAAATTTTAGATAATTAAAAAAATTAACTTATTTGATATTTTACTGTAATAATTGTACAGAATATTTAAAAGTATAATATTAAAATTTTAGATAATTAAAAAAATGAATAGGAATCGATCCCTACCAGAAACCAAGGTGTCAGACCAACTTGACAGAACCAATGTTGTGAACATTTCTAACCATTAGGCTCCACTTGGTAGAGGGTATGAAATTAGTATGGGATAAAGAAGATTCGTATAATATAATACGGGTTGGTAGTATTACGTCGTTTGGTACGGCGTAATATGAGTGACAACATAAAATTAGTAATCAACTTGATAGGGGGTAAATAAACATGTATAAAATTAGTAAGTCACTTGATAGGGGGTAATAAACATGTATAAAATTGAGGATTTCATTGAAATGTCCTATTTACCCCTGTACCCAAATCATAATTTAAAGTCAATTTTGTTGTTTTTTAAAATATTTAAATGGAATATATTTAAATTAAATATATTCAAATTAAATATATTTTTAAACATATATTTTAAATTAAATATATTTTATACATATAGGGAGTAATAAACATATATAAAATTGAGATTTTCATGAAATATTCGATTTTACCCTTTGTACCAAAACATAAAAGCCTCGTTTATTTAATTGTGGGCTAACAAGTGGTATTAATAATGGTCATGTCCATGTGGTATTAACAATCATACCAAGAATTATATTTGTGGCATTTAAATTTTACTTAGAAGAAGCAATTTTGTATATAAAAAACAGGTTGGATTCTTGTAAACTTCCATCAATATAGCAGCTTTCTCATGACGTTCAAGGCATTGCAAGTGAATTCAAGGTGTTAATTCAGACATATAATTATCAAACTTTATAGCAAATACAATAATTTGAAATTGTGCAACATTTTCTAGTAATTATGTCGTGAAACATTTTTCATGAAATTAAAGAAACTCACATCGAGATAAAGGAAATGGAATCTTATAAATGTTGCTATTTTGAGAATCTAAAATAAAAATCTCTCCATCTTGTGAGATCTCCACCGAGTGAGGCTCAATTCTATGCTTACTCCCATCAAACACTGTTTCAACCGTGTATCCACCTTCGAATTTCATCATCGAACAACTTGAAATACCTAAAATCACAACACTTAATCAACCATTTTATCTTGATACCAAAATGTAACAAAAAAAAAAAAAAAACAGAGCAATTCATTTGGGAAAAAAGCTAATAGGTACAATGAGAAATGAAAAATAAAGAATGATAGACATTTTTTTACTTTTTTTTAAGCATGTAATTTAAGCAAAAAAATGCCCTTATTTTCATTTTTCACTTTCTCCTCCATCGGTCACATCACTTTAAAAAATGTGATGATATTTTTGTGTCTTGTCACCTTTTTTGTATCTTGTCACATTTAATGTATTCACTTTATTTTTAATTGTAATTATAATAGTTCTTATATGTGTACTTTTTTTTTTTATTTTTCACTTTCTCCTCCATCGGTCACATCACTTTAAAAAAGGTGATGACTTTTTTGTGTCTTGTCACCTTTTTTGTATCTTGTCACATTTAATGTATACACTTTATTTTTAATTGTAATTATAATATTATCTTATATGTGTATTTTTTATTATTTATTTTTAGATTAAAAATATTGCATATACCTATAAAAATAGGTTGTTCAATAATAAATCATTACATATCCTACAAAATGATATTACTTTTGTAGTTTTTGTGCATTTTTCACAATTCTTACGATTAATTATAGAAAAAAATTGCAAATATTTTAAATTTTTTTAAAAATATAATTATTTCTTCTTTTTAATAATGAAAAAAAAAAAAAAAAACATATACCTATATACGCAGTGTCCTCCCAGTAAAAAAAAAGTTGCATATACTTAATTTACATTGTATATGAAAAAAAATATTGCATATAAAAAAAAAGCATATACTAAAACACTTTTTGTATACACTTAAGAATTTCATATATACCAAAAACATTGCATAAACGCGCATTACATTGTATACATGTAATTTACATTGCACAAGAGTAAAAAAATTGCAGCAAGTGTAAATCACAAAAAAAATCATATCCAGTTTAAAAATTTCCCCATCTTTCACAGCCTCTGCACAAAGCCCACAAATCCATTTTCCACCATACCCATATATCTATAAAAACGCATTGTCCAGAAAAATAAAAAAGAGTTGCATATATTAAAAAATTACACGCGTATAAATTACATTGCATCATATAAATTACATTGCATACACGCGTAAAGATTGTATATAACTTAAAAAATTGCATATACGTAAAGATTGTATATAACTTAAAAAATATGTTTCTACTCTTACCTCTTATATTAATAGACAGCAAATCATTTTATGCTCTTACCAATCAAATCAGTTTCTCCAGTATACCACCGCCATCTCCCCCAGCGGCGTCATCGTTCGCCAAAGGAGAAGATTTGGAGAGGGGAACCCCAAAATTTTAAACCCCCAATCCAACCCACCTCATTCCAACTCTCATCTGTCACAAAATACCACAAATAAAAAAAATTAAGATCTCTAAAAAATCACAAAATCCCTCACCCCACTATTCCTTCAAAAATTCGCCGCCCCACAGATCCGCCACTACCACTCCAAGCCATCCACATCCGCCGCCATCCACATCCCCACCATCCACACAGACACTATTGCCGTCGTCGTGTGCCCAACATTTAGATCGAGATTGAACTATGCTTCATGGCCGCGATCGGGTCCGATTGCGACCCGAAGAGGCGCTTGGGCTCAACATCAGCCGTCTTTCCCCCTCCCCCGACCGCGTCTTCTCATTCTCTTTTATGCGCGGATGCCGGCACACCTCCGCCACCTCCATCCCCCTGTAGCGTCTTCCATCGCAGATCCACCCTCACCGCCGACACCATCCAAAACCACCGTAAAAACCGTAAAAATTACCGCTCCCCACACAACCGTTAACCCAGCCACCACCATTAAACCCATAGACAAATCTCGTAGGATGCTTTATTATGTGTGAGTTTCAAAACACCTGATGAAATTTATGTATTAATAGAGAGAGATTGAATGGAGATGGTGAGGGAAAATTTGAAGAGAGAGAGAAAGTGTGAAATGAGGATAGAAATAAACCGGGATTGTTTGTGTGGGCCTCTTTTGGGTTTGGGATCATGAAAAGTGATAATTATCATTGTGTAAGTGTGTGTAAAATGGTGTAAGACCTGATTTGACAATTTTAATTTAATTAATAAACCTAAACAATCCTGCATAATTCAAAGGGCATTCACGGTATTTCAAGCCATTAAAAATGTACTAGGTTGCTAATTTTTTTATGGAAATGTACTGCATTGCTATTGGCCTCTTCTTTTGTGTACTACATTGCAATTACCCCTAATTTTTAAGTGCACAAAAAGGAAAACAGAGGAATTCTTGAAATGTGGGGTTTTTAAGTGACGTTTACCAGTTTTGCTTGTTGTCCTAAGCGACCACAGACGCTTGAAAATGGTGGAGACAACTTTTGTGACAACCCCACCAACAATTCCTGCAAATGCACCAAAAAAATAAATTCAAATAATTCAAGAAATAAAATCAGCTAAAACAAAATTGTTGGTGCGATTTTGTACTCATCTTTAAAGAAAGACGTCTGACCGATGAAAACCCAAAGAACAAACAAAATGTGGAGGGCAAGCTCAACATTCCCCCCTCACTTTATATAGTCCTATAGAAAATGAACCCTCTCTTTATATAGTCCTTAGAGATAATGAACTTGATTTTTTAAGGCTAAAGATGGAGCTTCCACAATTTCAACTACAATATCTTCTACAACTCCACAATCCCTAAGATAATTTGCTACTAAGCAATAACATGGAAGATTACAAGCAATAAATGGTCATCCAATGAAGAAATATAGGACAAGAACAATGAACAGAAGTAAAAGAGTGGCAAAAGCAATAGGCATAAAGAAGACTCATCTCTCTAATCACAACTAGTTCATAAGAACACACAAGAGAAGCATATAAAATGCATCCATATTTCATCAAATTATGCTTTATTATAAGAAAATAGTTATTACTTGTAGGCATAATTATGTTTGGAGCTTAGCACATGTGATACACATTAGCAAGCAATTGGCTATTTACAAGCATTTTTACCCAAGCAAAACTTGAAACAATTTTAACTCACAGTCACAAATCACCAAGTTTAAGAAACGAAACAAAATATGACCAAATGTTTCCAGGCCGTGCAACACCATTGCATATTTGCATGAATCTGTTTTGGTTCAAGTTTCAGTGTCAAAAAGACTGTAAGATGTAGATAAATTTGTGTGTGATTGCAAAACAATTGTTTATAACCCAAAACAATATATTAATAAGCATTCCAACAGCCTAGTAGTAGGAAAATATTATTCAAAATCATTGAAATACAAATATAAAACTAACCATTACCTCCATCTAAGAGATTTATTATCCCTGTACTGAAATATACACACACAAGGAATTGTTTATTTAGTTCAAATAAGATCATGTTCACAAAGCACTTCATGAAATCTTGTAACAACATATTAGCACAAGCATAAATATCTAGAGATTCTAGAACATACCATAGTAATCACACCAAAAAACAATAGAATTAGGGTCAAGAAAACCCAATATATGAAAAAACCATTCTCTTTTCTTCGAGCTTCAACAGTCCTTAAATTCTTCGTAGAGATTTTATATAGAGTCAACAATGATGTTCCTGTTTCTAATAACAGCTCGTTGTTCTTCCAGAAACAAACCACTGCATATATAAAGATGCTTTTTCAACAACGAAATAAAGATCAACACAGGAGAGCAAGAAGTTAATATGAATGTTTATTTTCCCCAAAAACAAAAAACTGTGAATAAAGATCTAGGATTAAAATAAACAAAAATTACCAACAGGATTTTTAAACCACCAGGAACATTGTTAGCTTAAAATCCGATTTCATTTTCGGAATTACTGGCAAACACGATCAAAAAGTAAATACAAACATAAACACAAAATTATTTTAAAATCAGCACGAATTACATGATTTGCATTTTGAGAAAACAATTAAATCAAAACTTCCCTTTTCAAAAATTCTCTTTTCAAAATTGAGCGATCACCAAAGACCTAGTCAAACCCACAAAGTTCCCACAATTCCCCCAAATTCCACAAATTGCATCCGGGAAGGAGTGAAGAATCGTTTGTGTTTTGTGTTGATACAACAAAAAATAAAAATAAAAAAACCCAATACATACCTCGGTTCAATAGATCAGGGTTGATACAACGCCGCCGTGCGCCACCGTCGAGGGTTATACTCACAACGTCGTCGGAGAGATTTTGCAAATCTTTTAGGGTTGCAGCGTTCAAAATAACCCACACCACATACACGACGCACAAGAAAACCAAAAAGTGAACTAGCCTAGAAATAAAATACAACAAAAACAGGGGGATTCGGGACAAAATCGACCAAGGATTCTTACTGTAGAAGCCCTCTTCGCGGAACACCCTAGGGGAGGAGACATTAAATTGTCAAAGAGGCAACAGTAAAAATGTCGTAATACGTCCGGGGCGGGGTGATTAATTCCGGATCCATCGAAAAATTGTATGTCCATATTATTGTCTACCAAGTTGACTCATATTTTTATCAGAACCACTATTAAACCCGTATTCAGGGGTATCAAGTGGAGCCTTAATATATATATTGAGTACTCGCGAGATGTGAGTTGACCTGCGAAAATTATTCTCCCCTTATTTTTGTTATTTTCACATGTGAAAATTTTCACATAAGACCTACTCCCCCTAAAATTGTCAAGATACATTCATATGGAAACCATTTAAAAAAAAGGCATAAATCTTGTATGCATTCAGGTGTACCATATACTCATAGTGCATTTTAGAATTATGCAATTTGTTATACTGAAAGATGCAACTTATTTATATTGAACCATGTATATAAATTTTGTGTACCAAATCGGTGTGACATTCGATATACGCAGGTCGCGCTCGCACACAAGTTCACCCCTCGAAGACCAATTTCTGTCATGATATTCGCACCCCCCTCATTCCACACCCCTATGACTTTGATTCTGTTCCACACCCCTCCAAACCTTTCAGCCAAGCATAAATGTTCGGTATAGGGTGAGGAATGCAATGAAACCCCACTTTTGATGAATCAACTATTCCTCAACTAAATGAGATGTATGAGTTTGATTTCTCACCCTCTCAAACTCATACTTTTTCATATTCCTTTAAATTTACCAAGCACTTCCTTAATTATCACATATATCAGTAAAGAGTTGTACAACAATTGCACGCGTAAGAGTATTTCGATCGATGTTGTTGAAAATATTGATATGAATTTTAAATGTGAATTGTCTCGCATCAAAATATTGAAAAAAAATGAAACTAATATATAAACCTAATGAATCCATCATCAATTGATTTTACGATGAAATCGATTAGTCTACTTTGTATATTGGGTGCAAGTTGGGTTTTTTCGCAATCTTTCTAAGAAACAATAGCAACAGAAGTCAAGATCATGAAACCTTTTTTTCTTTCCCGAGTTAGATTCAAGCATCAAATTTATTGTTGGGGCTAATTTTTCAAATATCATTAATTTAAGCCGGTAGGTTGGTGACAATGAAAAACATAGAGTGGGCTCATGTGACATTCAATTATATCATACTCCAACTCATTTCAATTTTGGAATAATTAAATCAGTCTTGCCATGCATAAAAAGGAAACTTTTCTAAAAAAGTGTTACAAGATTCAAAGAGCTATCATCTGCTCTAAACAAATTCAAAGCAAGTGTGATTACATTAAGATTCTCACACTCACATGTTCAATTATTAAGATTCTTATTACACTCACATGTTCATATCATGTCAAGAGAGACCAAAGTCAAATAGAAGAAAGTGGGATTTTCATTTCTTTTGATTTAAAATAAATTGAAGTACACTAGTATGAGTTGACTGATGTCCCAATAACTGTACACATTGCACCTTCTCCCCTTTTCTCAAGAATAAAATTAACAACAATTTAAACTTGGTACTAACATAAACATAAAAAATTAAAACAAAGCACCAAATCTCACAGCCTTGGTGCGAGTAAAGTAATTGTTGTTGTACCCATTTTGCCCTTCTACATCCAACTAATTGCCACTGGACTCCCCACAACATGCTTCCCATCGGACCACTCTATCCTCCCAAACGAGTTGGTATTAGACGCCATCGACGTCCCACTAAACGTAACAACGTACGATTTCTTCTCATTCGTTTCGCTAAAACTCAAACTCTCAGGATCCACCGATATCTTAACCGAACCACTCGATGAAGAAATCGACACCTTGTACGTCCCCGCGGGGCCCACATTAGTGACCGTTCTCGTGTGCTTCACCACACCGGATCCCGTGCTCCCTTCGCTTTGAAAAACCACAGCAAACGAGGGGTAGTTTAGGTCATTCACACTGTACGCTTTGTTTTCCGCACACGTGAAATTTCTCCTCGCTAGGCTGTTGATTTGCGTTGATGTGTAATTCAACGCACACAGGAAATTCAAATAATCCTCTGCGCCCAAATCGTAGACCAATCCGGGGTTTAGGGCGGATACGGGGTCCACGTGTCCAGCCCCGTGATCAAACGGCGTGGAGGGCTTCCCAGTGGAGACATCCTGCAGCAGTTTCCCATTCTTATAAGCCGTGTAAGCCGTTGTCATGAGAGCCGACCGGATCGCGGCTGGGCTCCACTCCGGGTGAGCCGACATCAGCAGAGCCGCCAAGCCGCTGACGTGTGGGCACGACATTGAAGTCCCCGAGATTATGTTGAAGACGACGCGCCGACCGTCCTCGGCTAAGCCGGTGGGCCCCACCGCGCCGGACCACCCCGCTAGGATGTTGACACCTGGCGCGATCAGATCCGGTTTTAGAATCTCGCCCGTGATTGAATTCGGTCCTCTTGAACTGAAAGCTGCAACCACGGGTGACGGTTCTACCCCTACTTTAGTTCCTTCGAACAAAATGGTGGCCGTTGGATTGGAATCGGAAAATAGATATTCTTTGATTGTTTGACCCGTTGACTCCCCCACCGCCGTGGCGGGGAGTAGGTGAGCGTCCGCCACCAATTCCTCGCCGTTCGCGGCCGTGTTTGTTAAAACCATGCCGACGCCGCCGGCGGCTTTTACGACCGACCCTTTCTGAACCCTAGGATTAACACCACGATCGCACAGCACTAATTTACCGCGAACTTTCTCCGGATCAAGCGAACCGGTCATACAGAGATTCCCGGTCGTGGAGTTTGTTACATTTCCGGCGTAAACCATTGGAAGCATTTTACCAACAGGCAACAAATCGCCTTTGAAAAGCGAAACGCCGCTGAAGTTTTTCCCGTTGCCGAGGCTGACGTAAGCGGGGAAGTCTCGATCTAAGGTTCCGGCGCCGACGGTGGTGATCCACGGCGCCACGTTGGACAAACTGTACGCTCTGGGACCCGCGTTTCCGGCTGAGCAAGAGACCAAAATACCTCTCTCCATGGCCGCGAAAGCTCCGATGGCAACACTATCCCGATTATAATCGGACATTCCACCCCCAAGCGACAGCGACATCACGTTAACGCTATCATCGATCGCTTTCTCCATGGCCGCGAGTATATCGGAGCTGAAGCAACCGCCCACCCAACACACTTTGTAAACAGCAACCCTAGCGCGTGGCGCCATCCCACGCGCCGTCCCGGGGGCATACCCGAGCAGACTGGCGCCAGAGACGACGGATCCAGCGGCGGTGGTAGACGTGTGGGTCCCGTGACCGTCGTCGTCGCGTGGGGATTTTGATTCCTTCGATTCATCAATCGGGCCGAGAGTCGCTTCGTATCCTCTAGCGAAGTACCTCGCTCCAATTAATTTTCTATTACAGTTGGATTTTGTGAAATTTGTTCCAATTTCGCATTCACCTTTCCAGGAATTGGGGACGGGCCCCAAGCCCGTGTCGTCGAAGCTTGGGCTTTCGGGCCACACGCCGGTATCGAGAATTCCAACTATAACCTCTGCTTTGGAGTCGGATTGTGGAAACATCGCCGCGTTCTGGTCGAGGCCTAAGAAGGAAGGGGTCCGGGTCGTGTGGAGCTCGTATTTAGAATCAGGCCAAACGGATAGGATACCGGGTCGGGCCTCCATGGCCCGGGCCTCACGCGGGGTGAGCCGCGTGGAGAAGCCGTGAATAACGCTGTTGTAAGTGTAGAGCATTTCGGCCGAGTTGGAGACTGATTTAAGGGATGAGTCGTACCAGTGAGTGTGGTCGTCGAACTCGGGCGGCATTTGGGATTTCGCCACGTGGACGATGTAGGTGCTCCTCGTCTCCGGATCCGCCGACACGTGGCGGAGAGCGAGGAGGAGAAACGCAACTCCGGCAACGGAAAACGGGAGAAAATAGCACTTTGTGTTTTTCTCCATTTTTAGAGAGTGTGAGTTGCGAAACTCCGTGATTTCTTTGTAGTACTATATAGCGAAAGAGCGAGTTTTTTTTACAGCTGGTAATACGAGTGTAGAAACATGCAGCAGGATTGAGTGGGGACACCCTTTGCTGTCTGGTTTATATGCATCATTGAATCTGCAACATATAATTAATAAATTAAGGAGTAAGCTTTCTGGATTTTTTCTATGCTTGGGCACAATCCAACACTGCATTATCACATTGTACCTTATATTTAATATGTTGTACAGTACACGGTGTCTAGCATTATAGTATGAAAATTTACAACTTTTATCCTACTTAAAAAATACATTTAATTTGTACGCTATATGTACCCTTGTCTTAATTTAAATAAAGCTTGGCAAGTGAGATGAGATATCCATACTTATCAGTACCCAAAAAAATAACAAAAACTGTACATAAAACTGCATCTCCTTTTTATCTTTCGGAGTGCAGAAAGAGAGAGAGAGAAAGAAAGCTCCAAATTTCACCTCCAACTCCACTGTTTTATTTAACCTCAAATAATCATTCAGTTTTGGACACTGGGTTGAATTTGGTGAGAAAGGTGGATAATTAGAAATGGGAAAAGAGAAAAGAGCTTATAGATTACGTGAAGTTGGTAACGAGAGTATATGTGGATTTAATCCGAGGAGTGGGTGGTGGGTGGAAAGACGTGGATGCGCTTTCAACTTCCAACTTCCAACTTCCAACCAACTTAAATCTTTTCTTTTCTTTTATCCTTCATTTTTTCCTAATTTTTAATTGATTTTCCTTTTGGTTGTGTGTTCACGTAAATTGCCGCCTAAAAGGAATTGCGAGTTTTTCTTTTTTCCTTTTTGCAGTTGTGATGCAAATTTAAATTGGGCGAGTTTTTCGATTCAAGAATCGTGGTGAATTATGGGGGTTGTTTCATATTGTTTTTAACTCTAATATTTAGAGCCCCTTTTCAATATAATTATTAAAGAGTCACATTTGTATGAGAATGTTTCACGATAAGATGAAGTATAAGTTAGACATTAGCGTTTTTTAACACTTTTTTTTGTTTTCATATGAATTTTTGTCACAACTGAATGGTACATTAATTTAGAAAATGTAATTTTGACGTTTAAAAAAAAAAAAAAGTAATTTTTAGAGTATTTTGTTATAATTATTTTATAAACGTACAACTAATCTCTGTCTAAAATATTAAATTTTCTTTGAAAAAGAATATATCGTGGTACTAATTATTCTTAAGTCTTAAAGCACGCCACGAAGGCGAGGTCCCTTTATAGGGGTCCACGTCAGGGCAAGTATCTTTTCTTGAAGAAGAAGTGAAGGTGAGCAGCAAACTCGTCTATATACAAGAGAGTAGTTCGCTCGTCAGCGAGCGAGCAATTACCCTCGTGGAAAAGTCAACATCGAGCAACCATCACACTTAACAAGATAAGGCAGCTAGGCAAGCGAGCGACCATATGTTAATGATCGAGTCTGCTCGACCTCGCTTGGTACGGCAAGACCATCCTTAGATGGAAAAAAAAATATCAATGTAAAAGTAGTAGTTGTCAAACATCATACCTAGTTTGTGAAAGAAATCAAGCAATGTAAAAAAAGTCTTATGCCAAATGACAGCTGGCAAGATTCTAATGAGCTGAATATGTCCGTCCAAGGATAGATTTGGTGATGCCAACTTAAAGGTAAAATTCATGTAATGCATTTATTGCATTATAAATACGATATTGAAGGCTCGATAAATGGATCACAAACCTTTAATTGTTTTTTTTTTTTGAAGTAAAGAAAATGACAATTCACATTCTACCCTACTCGACTCATTACTACTCTCCAAATATGTTTGCACAAGGACAATTTCACCAGACTTCATGTTGAATTTTTTATTTTTTTTAAGAAAAAGACGAAAAACTCTCTCTCAGTGCGTTGTTTAATTTTATTTTTCTTTGTGAAGAAGAGACGAGAAACTCTAATTACTGCTATAATTTTTATCCGTTTAATTACTGAAAGATCAATTTACTGGTTGGAGAAAGTAAGTCAAATGGGTCTATTAATATAAAACAGGTTCTATAAAGAATAATAATTTTTTTTTTTTTACGAACTACTTATGCAAAACGTGCCGCACCCGTATTAATAAACTAGTATATCTAAATGCAAGTATTAAAAGATATTAATTGTAACTCGTATTAGAGTAATTAATCAAGGATGGACTTCAAACTTTATGTAAACTAGGTGGACAGTAACATAATTCAAAATAGAGAGGCGCAGCTCACCTATTTTTATCCTTGTTTACGGGAGAAGAAATGATCAATAAATTGCTATGAACACTTATGGAGAAATTAGTATAACATGTGGGACTAGAATGAATTTTCATTAATATTCATTTATTTTTTTTTATAGAATTTATGATGAGTTATAACTAATTGCAACTTTGTAGGTCCCGAATGGGTTATGTGAGGACGTAAGTCTGAGAATAGACTTCGAATTTTTTTTCGCGGTGAGAATCGGTGTGTGAAGCAGATATGCTTTGTCGAGTCGAAGTGAATCGATTTAGTCGATAGCCAACTTAAAAAAACAGATCAACTATCGATTAAGCGATGTGTCAACCATCACGATTCCAAGTTTTATCTTTTTAATCGGATAAGATCGAAGCTTGGTGCTATCTCGATCTTAACTTAGAATATGTATCCAAGATTGTGCGATGTGAGCGACCAAGATTTATAATGGTTCGGACAAACCGACCCTCGTCCTTCTTCCCTTTCACAAGGGGCACCAACTTAACTTACTTAACCGACCGACTTAGTTTTGTGTGTTAGTCC
This sequence comes from Stenogyne calaminthoides, assembly GCA_037126765.1. NCBI lineage: Eukaryota > Viridiplantae > Streptophyta > Magnoliopsida > Lamiales > Lamiaceae > Stenogyne > Stenogyne calaminthoides. The sequence goes on from JBBCBC010000002.1 coordinate 33,196,075, forward strand.
AACACAAGACACCAACAGATGTTTTAAGAGTTCTCATCAACCGATCCTAAATCAAGATTAGAAACCCTAGTCTTGCTAAACAACTTATCCTAACTTGGGGTTTGGGTAAGGTTGTTTAAGTTCCAACTATGAAATCTTTCATCATACCTAGATGAAAAGATTTCTTGCTAAGAACTTATGGGATGAACAAATATAAAATAAGCTTGTTGTTGTGTTCTTCGTGCGAAATCGACTATAGTTTGAGCTTCTTGATTATTTTGTTTGTCCAAGCATTTCCGTTGTGATCCCAATTTATAGACCTTGAAATCAAAGAGCCGTTGGAGAGCAATTTGAATTTCTGCTATTTTAAATGAAGATTGCAGTGCTTGATGAAAATATGGCCCGTTTGAGAAACATCGAATCCCAAATGAAAGTGTCGGCTCTGTTTATACGTGTCTCTTCCTTATTGGATGGAAGCCTTGCTTTGCATGTTCCTCCAACTAAGGTTGGTATTCTTCTTGTTTAGATCGCAGACGTATGATAAGATGAAACATCGAATGAAAATAAGTCCGTCCGCTGTAGAACCGGGTGACTGTAGGTCTTCCGGTCTTATCTTGGAAGTCATCCGATCTTCTAGTTTAAAGGTTTGAAATATCCGACTAAATACGATCTTCCGCTTCGCTTTAACGCTCGCCTGGGATGTCGATAATATGTGACCTATCTATTACATCGATACAATCATTATCAACCTAATTGTCGATTTTTAATGGATAAATTTCCCAACAATTTCCCCCTTTTGATGAAAACCAAAACACCGAGAAACCAAACAGTTGATAAGTATAGAAACGATTAAAGAGCAAGTAATCAAAAAAAGAGATTTTGTCTTGGGATCGAAAAATAAACTTTTCATTAGGTATGTTGATTACATGTTACATCGAAAAAGTTTTGAATTTAAAAAGCCTGATCCCTAGACGCGTCTTCGATTCTTCACTCCTTGGGCTTGATTTCCTTTTCTTTTGGGTTTGTGGAACGTTGAAAATTTGATAGAGTTTCCATTTGACAAAGGATCATATGCGATTTGCTCGAAATGTCAAAAGTAGAATCTCTCAAATGCCAATCAAATGAGCCATCCGCCTTCTTCGAGTTACTAATATCAAACTCCTCAAGGCGAGATATTTTTACATTCATTTTGGCCTCATTTTCCGGAATAGAAAAAGTCCGATATTTATTCTAAACCGGTTGAGGAACTCATCATCCGGTGATTCTTCTTCGGAACAACAAGATCAAGGACAAAAGGCATCTTTCACTTCGATCTTATTCCATTCCTCAAACCTCTTAGCGTGTGCGGCGGTTTTTGGTATGATCTAAATAACTCTTTGCCGCAACCGAGGTTACGTGCGAGATTTTCCAAATCGATCCTTTCTTAGCCCTTGATTCGAACTTCCGTTTCAACCCTTCTGCTTGTGCGAAACTCTTCAAATAGTTCCTTATCACCAGATAATTTTTATCCGAAATGGCTCGTCCAGATTTGATGTCCCAAAGACATGAAAGATCCACAGGGCCTTATTTGAATCGATCTTACGATTTTGAGAAAAAAGCGCAAGGTGGGAATGGGTCTATTAATCTTTAAAAAACAGGCTTCTTTAAAAAGAATTTTCCATTGTTTATTTTTTTTAAGTCGAGCCTTTTTCTCGGTGGCGTCGAAAAAAAGAAGATTGATTTTGATCCAAATCAACGTTTTGTAAGCTTCGGCGGAACATGGTGGTCATGGATTGGGAATTTCTAAAAACTAATTTGTCTCTCGATTATGTTAGCAAAATCTCTTCTTTTTCAGAGATCTTTGAGATAAATCTGATCTCCTGTATGATCGAAATTTGAGATGTAGAAATCCATCAATTGTTTGTAATGAAAGACACGGTTCCACTTTATCAATTTAATTCTTCTTCCCAAGCAATTCCAACTTCACGTTCGAGGCTTTCACAGTTTATCGGATATTAGCTCACCGGTGATCCCAAAAATCTGCGAACTCATCCGCACCACCCATAATTAAATCTTAGATCTCTCGGTGAGGATCTCCATGACTTCTTCGCAGCGGGATGGGCGAAATCGTCTCATCAATCTCTCGTTCAATTTTTTATCCTTGTTTAATGAGATGTGGAAGCTTCGGTTGTGCTTGAGAGGAGAAGAAATTTCGACTGGATTACTTCGGCTTTGCCAGAGTGGCGCTTGTATCTCGTTCGAAGTTCATGAGCAGAACTAGCGGGAGAGACATGCTCAGCTGACCTTTAATCCGGCGGTGAATTAGCTTTTGAGGAGAAGGAGATTTATCGACCAGTCTTCTACTCGGATGTTTACGAGCCCTCGGGTTGAGAAGCTTGCACGCTCGATGAAAAATGGTAGCTTATCTTCTCACAGAACACTTATGGAGAAATTAGTATTGTCAACATATATAACCCGAAGTTGATGGGACCATTCCATAGAAACCTTGAATTTTCATTAATTTTTTTTTTTTTTTCATATGAATTTATGATGAGTTATAAACAACGATCTAAGCATTGCAAATCTTGTTTATCTCAACTTTTCTCCTGTATTTATTTAAGTTAAGGAAACAGACCCGAGTGATGTCGCGCATTTGTCGATCTGATTTCTTCTCCGCTTTACCGACGATACATTCGACATTTTTTTCGTATCCACACTCAAATTGGTTATCTTGCATCACCGGATTGCATAAAATGTTTCGATCCGATAATTTGTTCCACCTCCATGGATTCGATCCTCGGTGGTTCCAAATTTATCCTAAAGATTGTATTTGCACATTTTTCCTAAACATGATGGCCATTTGTCAATGTTGATTCCAAAAGGTAAGCCTTAAGAAATTTCCCAATTCCTTTTTCTCCAAAGATCGATTTTTTCCTTAAAATTCCTCCTTGATCGGTTGAAGTTCCCCTTCACCGATATTTACATAGACCGATATATCCGATTTGTTGGAGTTTCAAGCTCATGATCTCTCATCCGATCATACTCCGTAAATAATCGATTTTGGTTGACCTCATCCGATTCTTTTCAGATTAAGCCAATTCTTGGGATAAGTGTTAAGATTAGTAGTTCTATTCCCTAAGTAGGCGTGATTTGACATCACGAAATATATCTTTATATGTCAATCAACCGTAAATTTATCCAATTATCGATCCCTGATTTTAATGTTCTTTTGATGCAAATTTCTGATAGGCTTCTTGAAATGGAAATATCCTTATATAAATTGGACCAATGTTTTATATATTCACCATACTTATCTTCTTTGTAAGAATCATGTATCTTGGTGAACCCTTGTTTCCTATGAGACTTCCGTGAAACACTTTTACAATATGGTTTCACCTTCTAAATCAACCCTTTGCATCCCTTATTGTTTGTTTTCTTCATCATCTTGATTTCAATACGATTTGAAAAAATCTACCACCGATATGGATCTTTTGTTTGTTAATGTTGTCTTTTATCAAACCATTTATAAAAAACATGATCATATGCATTTAATTTGGAAGCCCTACTGTAATATATATTGGAGAGTCCATCGGTTCTTGGCGTGGGATTTTAAGTTTTTTAAAAAATACGTATATAAAATTTAATGATTGGGTTTGGGTTTGGGTTTGGAAATTTAGGGTTATAGGTTTAGGATTTTGGTTAACATTTATTCTTGACCTCAAGGGTCTTCTTGTACTTGTAACTTTCGTAATGTAACCTCACCTTCGGGTTTTTATCAATGAAAAGTTACATTATTTCATCGTTGTGTAAATTCACCTTTCTTATCGATTGTTAGCTCTTAATCTCTCGAATCTTGCTTGTTGAATATCATACTATAACCAAATTGATTTAATCGATAATCCTTTAAACCGAGCATTTTCCTTTAATCTTAAACCTTGAATCGATTTTAAACCGATAGACTTTTAAATCGATAAACTAAAATCCGATCGGTTCCTTTGGATCATTAACGTATAAGTCCGATCGATTTTTGCTTATCGGTCTCTTGAGATCGCTTAAGATACCAAACTCAACAATCCGTTAGTTTTTAACCATAAGAACATTCCATCAAACATTTTAGGTGACTTTTCTCCAAGATCTAGAAGTCCTAAAAATTGCATAAATCTCGAATCGATCTCAAAGTGGCTTGGTTAGAATATCGGCCCTTCAGTATATCAAGATGAATCTTTTCCATTCGATATTCTTCTTTTTCAACGTGATTCTTATAAAGTGGTGTCCGACATCCACATGCTTGCATCTTGTATGTAGAACCGGATTACGAGTGATTCAAAATATTTTAAAAATGTTGTATCCCTGTAATCCCCGATTGTTGAGCAGGCGAGCGAATTTTTAATTTTAAAACCACGAAAATTTGATTTTCCGTCGATCTTGCAACCTCCATAATCAATTTTTTTAGATTATCATCTCGATTAGAATAAACCAAGGTTTATTGTTCCTTTTTTTCTAGGTGGTCGATCATTGGATTTGCTTTGAAATCGCACATACACCCTCTTGCAATATCTAAATTAGATCCAATTTTATATTCCTTCCGATTTGTTTTTTCGACCAATCTCGATCCATCTTGAATCCAATCATCATAGGAATTTTGGCTTCCTTACTATTTTGAACTCCAAACTTAGCCAATAGATTCTTAGTGTACTTTGTTAAATGAATATCCCTTCGGCACTTTGTTTAACTTGGAGACCTAGAAAGTAATTCATCGACCCATCATGGACATCTCGAATTTCCCTTTTCTGAATCTTTCACATTTGTTAGGAGATCCAAGATGATGTAAATCACGTAAATCTGAACCATCGAAATATCTTCTCCAAAAATTTTTTTTAGTGAACCCACTTTCAATCAAGAACGAAGAAATCATACCGAAGCTCATTGTTTAAAAGAGCTTTTTTTTTTTACACTTGGTTTGCCCTTTTCAAAGCACGGAGGTTGTTAAAAAACTTCCTCTGCTAGTACCCCGCTTAAGAAAAGCAAATCCATCGATACCGATGAACCCTCAAAGAGCATATTAAAAACCGAATGGCTTCAAAGGCGAAGGCGATGGTGAAAAGGTCTCATCAATGTCAATTCTTCGATTGTGAATACCCTTAACAAGTCTTGCCTTTATTTAATAACATTTTTCTCATCTCTCTTGTTCTTGAAGACCCATTTTTTTTAGTTCCCATAATTTTCTCGAAAATGGCTAGAATCCGGTTTTTCTTGTAATGCTTCCTCTATTGTAGTTGGTTCCTTCATAGGCGGAATAACAATACATGTCAAAAATTTCTAGTTTTAATTTTATCGAGCGGGTCTCCGATTATCGATCGGTTGGATAAGGTTATCGTCCTTTTTTCGATTTGGCGTCGGTTTTGAACATCGTCGTTTACGATAAAATCTTATTACTATTGGGAAATGGTCCACTTGATAAGAACAAGTTTTTGGATCATCATGTCTTTGTCTAAGAACTTTAATTCTTCTTATCTCCTGAATAAACGCTTCGTACCTTAGGATCGATTGATCCGGTGAATCAAGATCTGGAATGTAAATAATTAATCTGATTTATCCTTCCTTTTCCTTGATCGTTAATCCATTTTCCGAATATCGTGTTACGTAGATCGCACTTCGTTTCGAGGCGATTTTCTCTTGATCGAAGATGCTTCATCAAAAGTTACATGGGTGTTTCTTCCACAATTAGGGGTTCGTTTGTTGTAACCCCGAAGCTTTGCTAGATGAGGAATACCCTAGAAATATACCCTCATCGGAAAAAGTCTTCAAATGACTTTTCCCATTATTGTGTATGAAACAATACACCCCAAAAAACATGGAAGTAAGAAACACGAGGTTTTCGCGCCTTCCATAATAAGTGTTTTTGTAGTGAGCCTTAGTCGAGACATCCGCTTCTGCGTATGGCATGCATTGATTGCTTACCTATTTGTTTGCATCGCATGTTCATTAACATTGTTATAAAAATTTTGAGAGTTCTGTTTCTCCGCTCAAATACTCCATTCTGTTGTGGCGTCCTCCGCACCGATGTTTCATCTTTGTATACCAAAGAGCAAAAAAATCAATAATAAAAAGAGTTGAAATTATGTACCTTTATTTGATCTCGATTTTTTACTACTACACCCTTCTCATTTTGTAATCTTCTTAAAGGTATCTTGGTTTGTCGCCTCATTCTTCTTATGTAAGAATATAACCCGTAAACTTGGAATAGTCATCCACGATTACCCCATTCAAAATAAAAATCCTTTGAAACACTTCATTCGGAAGTCCTTCCAAAATCCTAGATCTTATTAAGAGTTTTAAAGTTCGGATGGCTCATTCTTTTGTGCGAGCCAAAAGAGAGACGTTTCTTGGACAACTGCTCCAATCACCGTGTAGATCGTCCCTTTTCTTGAACCGAAGCAAAAATTGCTTGATAGTGCATTGATCGATCGAGAACTCAACATAATCATTTTATTTTTGTGCACCTTGAATTGTAGAAATTCTCTGGTTTAGAACCCTTTGGTAAACCAAAGTTAATCAAAGAAAAGGAACGAGGAGATGTTTGCTTCGATCATGTGCCTTGAGCATCCATGTCGATGTACCGATAGTTGCTTGATCCTTTGTTGGCCGGACCCATTCGTCAAGGCTTTTTCGATTGGGTCCCGAGGGGTTAGGTTTGGATTTGGGGATCCATACAAACAGAGCACTTCTTTTCGTCGAAGGCCCGATTTGTCTCCCCATACTTATACTTATCCTTATATCTTTTCGATTTGTATGATTACTTGTGAACCTTGGAACTTAAAGACTTATGATTTAATTTTTTTTTTTGTTTTTTTTTTTATCCAAACCATTTTGTCCTAAATTTCGACTATAGGGGTAGGTCATTTTGCTACCATCAAAAGATTCATATCCTTTTCGCAATTTTCGTTTAATTTTTTATTAGGCGGTGACCTTGACTTTAGGTAGGTTGTCTTTTTTTCGATTCTCGATCCGTTGATCGCCGTTGAGGTCTCTTCTTTAACTGGTTCTTCCGTTGATTCCTCGGTGATGCTTTTACCAGTTGGGGTCCATTTTCCTTTCCGCTTCGGTTAGGCACTTGCCTTTTACCCGCTCAACCGGTCTCTTACCCTATTAGATACAAGTTTAGCTTTTGGTGTGTCTTTTTTCGCACCTTTTCGAGATGAATCGAACGGGGCTTTTTGAGGATGTGGAGGGTTTCTTGTCCTCCTTATCAATCTTTATCGAAAATAGGCGTTCATGTCTTGAAAAGGGTTTTAGATGATTTTGAAAAAACCTCTATTTTCTTACGCATTATTATCCTACTTTCATGCATTCTAAAGTCATTTTTCAAAAAATCAAAATCCTTTTCCTAAATTTTGGTTTTTCTAAGTTTAGGCTTTTTACAAATCATTTTCTTGACAGTTCATTAAAAAAGTATCATTCTCGGCTTCCATAATAGCATAAGTGTCTGTTCATTGGATTAGATCTTCAAAAAATTGCTCTAATTAAAAAAAAAAACAAGCGGGTTTGGAGGTTTTTGTTTCGTCACTAAATCTTCATTTTCATAGAAGTCGGCGGCTTGAAATCGATTCATCTATTAATATTTGTTCTCTTTTGTTCCTCTTTTCTTCCCTCTCTCTCGGCGTCAACAACTTTTGACTTTCCTTTTCGAATCTTCTTTCCTTCGTTATCTTTTTCCTTTCAAATCGGATCACCATCAATCTCGTCCTCGGCTATGTTGATAGTCCTTATAAAATCTTCGATTTACCAAGTTGTATGTCGACTTCTCAAGCTTCCCCAGTAAATTATTTATTTTTATTGGCCTTTGTTCTAAGCTTGGTTGCTTTGAAAGCAATATTTTGAAGTCGAGGTTTATTGGGCACCTCGTCTTCATCGGCTTGACCTTTTTACAATCGACATGAGCTTTAAGACTTACTAGGTTTTCATTCTTGAAATGTCCCGGCAATCTTTGATTCCGTGACCTTTATCTTATAGTTGATATCTTTATCGGATTTAAGGACATTGTAATTCTTCCATCGATTCGTTGATTTAAAGATCTTGTTTCTCGAACTTCACCGGTTTTTGAAGACGTTTGTCTTTTATCTTTCATTTCCTCGCAGATTCGGCGGAGTATCCCATTGCTTTTAAAAATTTTCATGATAATATGTCTTGCAATGGTGTCCGAATTTTTCTTTCTTCTGCGTCCGTCATCAGTTTTTTGTTAAACTTCCCTGTTTGAAAAGTGAGCAATCTCTTTATTGTCGTTAAATGATGATGGGTCCTCTCGATTTCCATCATTCCGCCACCGTAAGATGGTTGGACATATATATGGCCCAAAACTCATCGATTGAGAACTTGATACATACGTGTTATTTTTGTTTTTGGAAAATGAATGAGTTTTAAAACGGTTTTTCAAGATCGAACCAAATGACCAATACCACTTAAATGTGAATGAAATGTCATTTTAAAAAACTTTCGGTGTGAGCATCCAATAATGTTTATTTTAACGATGTGTCTTGAAGCTTAAGTTTTACCCGTGAAAAAACCAGTTTATTGTTAATCCAAGTTTTATCTTTTTAATCGGATTTTGGTGATCCGATCTTAACTTTTATTTTATGCGCTTTTAAGATTTGCGATGTGAGAATAGTTAATCAAAGCAAGAAAGGCATTAATTTTACGTCCACTCTTCTTCCCTTTCACAAGGGGCACCAACTTAACCGATTAACCGATGGACTTAGTTTTTGTGTTTAGTCCAACACAAGACACCAACATCACTTATTCCGTCAATTGATAGAAACCCTGATCGAATTATACTTATCCTAACTTTTTGGGTAAGGTTGTTTAAATGAAATCTTTCCTCAAGGCAAAGCTTTAATAAGCCTAGATGAAAAGATTTCTTCTAAGAACTTATGGGATGAACACAATATAAAATAAGCTTGTTGTTGTGTTTTTCGTATGAAATCGACTATAGTTTGAGCTTCATTATTTTGTTTGTCCAAGCATTTCCGCTTTAACACTCTGAAGTGTGATCCCATATTTATAGACCTTGAAATCCACTTTGAATTTAAATTTATTCTTGTGCTTGATTTTTGACCAAAATAAGTCATGGAACATTTAATTGTTCATAAGTTGGTATTCTCTTGTTTAGATCGCGACGTATGCCATTTTTCTCTTATTGAATTTGTTATACACTTCTTTTACTTAAATTAAATGTACAATCTTTTCAATTTGCAACGTTTCCTTTCTTCCGATTCTTGGATCGCAATTCCCCTCAATATATTATCTATTACATCGGTTGTTTTATACAATCATTATCAACCGGTCTCCTATAGCGAGAATGGAAACATCGATCATACCAATTTATTACATGTGTTTTTGGAACTTTTCATCAAAACTATAAATTTCCCAACAAACTTCAACTTATTTATTTATTTAAGTTAAGGAACATGACACACCGACATTGGTTAATATACTAATTACATAGACTCATAATAAGTCGATACCAAATTGCTAATTGTATTTCTTTTTTAAACATGATGCTTCTTTATGTTAAAAGGTAATGTTATTTTTTTTTAAGTTCACGGTAACCTAATTTCACATAAGATTATGAACGAAGCTGCATTGAATATATGGAACATTGGACCCTTTTAAACTCTTACGAAATTATGTATGTATATATATACACTATATATATATATGTATAAAAGTTCTTTTATGTTCTTAATAAATAGTGTTGTTAAAATTGATTTGTGTCTTTCTTGTTAATGTTCTTTTATCAATTATAAATGCATATCATTACTCCTATAACTAATATATATCAATAGTTTTTAATACTATAAATTTAATATGTAAATGTATTGTGTCAATTGTTAAGTGTAATGTATTAGTTTCTAAACATAACGATATAAATTTCTTATTATAAACAAGTTTCACATAAATTTTACTCTTAACATTTATATTTTTTAATTTAATATAAATTTTTTGAAGCGACGTTTATTATGCTGAGGGGCCACCAATACGGACATGGGAGTTTATCGTATTTACCCTACGAAAAAGAAAAAAAGAGAGAATATAAATTAAGAAAATAAAAGACATAATGCATTCAAAGGTCTCTGAACTATCAAATTTTAATTTTAAAAGCCCCTAAATTATTTTTATTTTAAAAAGCCTTTAAACTATCAATTTTTGTTTCGAAAATTTCCTAAATTTTTTATTTATTTTAAAAAATACTTAAATTATATCATTTTTATTTTATAAGATCTTTTTTTTTTTTACAGTTTGTTAGTGACGTTCTTTTTTTAAAAAAAATTTTGGGGATTGATCTGAAGATAATAGCATTCAAATTGAGTTGAAGTGTCATATTTTATCGGAAAATATTAAGTTAGCTAAGAAAAATACAGTTCAGGAGCCTTTCGAAACAAAAAATAATAGTTTAAGAGATTTTGAAAATAAAAAATAGTTTAAGTACCTTTCGAAATAAAATGTGATGAATTTCTATCATAAATAAGATTTTATTTATAAAGCAAAATATACAAAAAATAAACGCCAGAACTATACCAAATGTAATCTGTTACTACGTTTCATATTTACAACAGACTTTTCTCGTAAATAAATCATTTTTTAAAGATAATAAATTAAGACGCTTAAAATCACTATTTAAGACAAACAAATATTTAAATCCCATAAAAGAGCTAACCAAATGTAATAATTTAGGGGTCTTTTTTATACCAAAATAAAAATAAAAGGAAAAGGAAAACGAAAGAGAGATACATGCATGATGACATAACATTTTATTTTAATAATTGTAGAAAAGGAAAATTAAGATTAAAGACGTAAACATCTTGCAATGTTATCACGGGAAAAGGGCAAGGCAAGGATTCACGTGATGCACTAGACAAAGGATAAACTTGTACAAAATTAACACTCATTTTTGTCCTTGTTAGAGCTTCAAATTAGGAACGACTTTGGTATTCAAACCATTTCCTGTCAAAAAAAAAAAAAACCATACTATTTGTCTTGCCTAACTACAGCTTGTCCCCATCATCTATCGTCACACTAGCTTTTTCTATCACCGGGAAATCTTTTTTGGGTTTCATAAATTTTAGTTAATTAATTTAGACTTAATTACAAATCAAATCACCACATTTCATTAAATTGCAGTTTAATTAATAATTTTAAATTATTACAAATAAATCATAAAATTTAAATATTATTATAAATTAAATTTAAGGATAATATTTGTTGTGTTTGTTTGTTATGTGAGTTGTTGACATGACATTCCTTTGTGTAAATTAGTGTATCGAGCAATTTTTATTGTGCCATGTTGGCAAACCATGTCACATTTGGACACAATTTTTGATCCGTAAATCTAATTTGTAATAATATTTAAAGTTGGTAATTTATTTACAATCATTTAAAACTTTAGATTAGATTGCAATTCAATGAAATGTGTTGATTTAATTTACAATTAAACTATTAATTTATTTATTGTTAATTCCGTTTATTTTCTAATTTTATTTTGATAGATTATAATTTTTAAGAAATAACCTTAAGTACTAATGGTAGAATTTTGTTGGGAAATTAGACAAAATGCCACTTTTAAATTTTCATTTTAAAAAATGTCATCCAATATTTGTTTATTTTTTGGATCTAAATATTCTTCTACTTGTGTGATCCCGGTACACTCCTTTGTGTGACCAATGTACAATCTTTGTGTCAATCATGTGTGACTCTCAAAGCAATTATATTGATTGTGTGGTTATAACTACACTCTCTCTTCCACGTTATTGTCACCTCAACATTTCAGCATAAATAACTTATTTTCAATAAGCCTCATAACAGTTTCAACATGTCTACTCAGTTGCCTATTTTGAGAATCATTTGAATAGAACTTTGTGATCCACGTTTCATAATAATTTAGGATTTCTACATCTTGCTTTCAAATTTATTCTTATAAAATACAATTATACACTTATTTTCACAAAATTAAATACAATCGCATCACTATTTTTTTTCACTTACTCAGTATTTCTCCAATATTTCCCGCTAAGTGCAATATAATAATATAATATCAATATTAAATATTAATTTTACATAAATTAAATTTCTACCCACTAAAATTCCAAAATGAATACATATTTTGATTAGGACTTAAATTTTAAGACAAACAAATATTTAAATCCCAAAATAACACATGTTTTCACTATAATTTTTAAATTTATGAGATCTCAAAATCATGACTTTCCCATACTTACACCCCAAAATAAACAGAGTAACACTCATATGATCAAGATTTATATATGAACTCTATCATTGTTATGTGAAAACTATTATTGTAATGTACAAAAACTTTTACTATCTTAATAGTAAAATGTTTTTGTGCATTACAGTAATTTTATGCATAACAGTGATAATTTTTATACTCCATCCGTTTCGAATTCGAAGTCACATTTACTGTTTGCACGAAACTTAATTGAAAAGTTGTTTATTAGTATTAGTTGCTTATTGTGGAGGGTGTAAATGGTAAATTAATGATATTGATGTAAATAAAAGGGGATAAAGTTGACTTTAGTATGAAAAAAATAATGACATTGAGTGTAAATTTTTAGATGTTTAGGGGTAAAGTTTAAAGTAGTGGAGTTGCTTTATTTCTATTTTAGAAAATGTGACTTCGAATTTGGAACGGACCTTTTAGGACAACAATGTAACTTTAAATTCGGGATAGAAAGAGTACATAATAGTGATACTAAAAAATTGGAGCTGAGGGTGAATTCGGTTTATACGAGTTTTTGGCAAACAAACATTGCCAAAAGGAAAACCGAAGCTACTATTGTACGCCTTCCAATTTCTATTTCGAAATTCCCACTGTGGACTGGATTATGGCGTACTTGGCCAATATCGCGCCCGTTCACCGTCTTTTCCGGTTTTGCCGCCGCCCGATCAGTTCAATTCCGGCGCAATTTCAATCCAATCGTTTTCCAAACACTATTGCTTCTTCTCTCAGCTTTCTTCTCTTTGTCCACCCGAGTTTCTCCGGTAAACGGTGGCTCAGCACCAACCCTCAGTGGGCCGATCCTCCCGATTTCGCCGGTATGAATGCGTACGACGTCCTTGGGGTGTCTCAGACGAGCTCGTTCGAAGAAATCAAAGCTTCGTTTCGTAAATTGGCCAAGGAAACACACCCTGATCTAGCTCACGCGCATTCGTCTCATGCCTCGAAGAAATTCATTCAAATTCTCGCTGCTTATGAGGTGCCTCTGTTTCTATGCAAGTCCTACATTATATACATGTATGCTTACAGTATTTCTTCGTTGCATATGATATATGTGCCGGTTAAATTTTTGGTTTTAGTAATTCAATTGTTCCTGTGGAAATAATTGAAGCTGTATGTTATCTAATTTGATTGTCATGTTAAGTATTACTCTTTATGATTACCTGGCGGTTACCCTGGAGTTGGTTATGTGGTTAGCTATAGTGGATTCCGATTGTCATGTTTCCTTAAATGGGAATTCAAACTAGCTAGTTTAGTTATGTATAACACCTACATTTGAAGTATCTGTGAAACCGTGATGCAACTTTGAAGGAGCAAAGATGATATGTGTAATTGGATCCTAATAAATTATGGACTAGTTTCGTTGGAACTCTGTGATTCAGTAAGGAGATGGTTGATGGCTAATAATTAAAGTTCAGTAGCTAGATTAAATTGTTCCCCTTAATGGTTTGGTTTAAAAAGAAGGGTTAGGTTCTATTGAAAACCAAAAATAGGTTAGTTCGGGAGGATGCTTTTCTGTTACATTCGATAGTAAATCCTCTTCTTTTTATGATAATTTTTGGGGTGTGGTGGTGTGGTTTTTGGTTATTATTAGAGTATTCTTTTTCTTCTAAAAACCCAAGAGAAATAGTAAAAGAAGCTGAAATTAATTAAAAAGTGACTTTTTCACTAAATTATAGTGTCACTACAATTAAGTCATAATCCTTGTAAAATATATATTACTATTTCTGGTGTCTCTTTATATTTTCTTTTTCTTCAGGTTTAGCATTGCCTTCTTATTGACTTCTTGGAATCTTTCTATGTTTGCACGAAATGTGTTGAACTATATCATGCTTCAGTACTAAAACTATCTCAACCGTGTCCTTGAAATAAGAATCTCTAACTTGTCTTTTAACCTGATGGTCAGATTCTCTCAGACTCTACCAAGAGAGCTTATTACGATGACCATATTTTATCTCAAAAAATGTCAGATGAGAGACACACTAAACGAGAGACCATAATCTTCAACTATAAATCGTATGGTCACCCAGCTAACCAGATGGAAGTTGTGGAATGGCTAAAATGGTACAGATACACAGTAAACGACATTTTGTCTGAAAGAAGAGTTACATCTGGAACAGGGTATTTTGAAATCCTGGAAAGAGATTTTTACTCAGCCATCCATGCAGCATTCTACGGACCTGAGATTGAGTCTATGGATCTTCTTCCCGACCGTTTCGAAGCTGAGGAGCGGTCCATGAATACAACATCGGAGGTGCTTCACTTAGTTTCAGGTCGTGACCTTTTTGGGGTGGTATCTCTAGCTAAGAAGTATCGTGAGTTATCGAACTCCTACGCCGAGAAACTAACATATTCTGCTTTGGGTTTGGCCCAATTGGCTGATAATGTGAGCAAACAACTTCAATCAGATGCAGACGGGGGCAAAGATGTTCAGAACCATTCTATATATAACAATTATCAATCATGTGACGCATATAGTGATCTGGAGTTGCACGTATCTGGGAGAGTTGAGGCTGTGGCTACAAGATTTCCACCTAAAAGTCTTAATGTGAGAGAGGATGAGGACTCTGAAGACCAAATACATGTTTATCTTACTTCATGTGAAGACCAATTGCATTCAGATCCCTCAGTTGGATATAGAATTCCTCTGGGAGTTATAAAAGGTTTGGGAACCACATCTGAGGAAGGAACTTGCTATGTCTACAACAACAGTGGCACACAGACCCATATGATAATTAAGCATAGGACATTGCTGGTGGGTACAAACCCTGGCCCCACTTCTCATATATATATTTGAAAACATAAAGAAAATCAAGTACCAACTCAGCAAGATAGGGAAAAAGAAATAATATAATCCAATGTTTCATCAAACTCATGTGAATTATGAAGAGTAGAATGCTATTGGTGCATGATCTGGGGTTTACATGGATAAGTTTTTTCTTTGCCCTTTCCCTCATGGTCTGTGAGTTTTTTTTAGAGATGTTAAGGATCAATGATGGGAGCATGCACTTTGTTACCTCTTGATATTTTTAGTTGTATACTTGCGTTGTTAATTCTATGGTGAATATTTCTAATTAATCTTTTTTTTTTCATTGTTTACCCCTGCGCTGACACGTGCATGTTTTAGGTGAAACACTTGCATTGGTTTCGAGTTGGAGAGAAAATCTCAGTTTGTGAATGCCGATGTACTCGAGCCTATTTGCCACCAAGCAAGTAAGCTATCAATCTTTTTTAATTTTATTTGATGATACTTCTGAATTACCTTACTAAAGTTGAATTTCTTATATCTTTACGTCATCACAAGTCTAGCATCATTAGGTGAGATATATGGCATGAAAGAGAATAATGAAAATCACATGACAATTGTATCTGAAACAATATCATCCATTATTTCTCTCATGTTTTAATAATGGATGATATATGACATGTTACAATTTGACCTCCTCTTGCGTTGCATTGATCTGGAGACACTCTGTTCAGTATTTATCTGCCTTTCTCTTCCTAGAGGGGAGAACTTTAAGTTGCTTATTTTCTCAAAGCGCTCTTGCATAAATGTTTCTTTCTATCCCTTCCACTGAAACATAAAAACCACTGCCACAAATTTATACTGGGCTCCTCAGGCAGAGTTGTGATTTAATTTTGCCAGTATTGAGCTTACTCTGATTGTAAACTGATTCGTTTTCTTTTGCATCTTAGATCAGTTAGTTTCTTGCTGGAAAATTTGTGAACACGAAAACTCATTGTTTTACTTTTACCTATTCATGTGACTTAGTTTGCTAAATAGTAAATTCACATTTTATACTAAGTTAAACCTTTGAACTATGAAACCTTTTGTTAGTAAATTCACATTTTATACTAAGTTAAACCTTTGAACTATGAAACCTTTTGTGTTTAACGTGGGAGGATCAAGTTGAATTGGTATTTGTTATTTTTTTAAAATTATTTACCTCTGACTACCTATTTGCTGCCATCCTTTTCTTCTCTATTCAATCTTTATGGTTTCTATGTACTTTTCATGAATACAGTCAACTTCTTCTGCTACAGATATTGGTTGTTTGAGCCACGAAGTGCAATGCATGACATAGGAGGGTGGTATGTTGAGACATTTGGAAGAGATAATAAAGGGAAAAATGTTCCAGCCCAGAGATACTGGGATGCTTTAGATACAAATCCACATTTTGAGGAGTAAGTAATATGTAGATATTACTCTTAAGTCTTAAATCATAGCATATTTGGTAAACTACCACTCTCTTCAGTTCTTTTTTTTAGAATAAAATGGAGGATTTTAGCACATGGCTATCAATTTTCTGTCCTTTTATCGTATTGTTTTGACTTTTGAAGTTAACTATGCCATTTACTGTCATCTGCAGGAGACTTCATCCAGCAATCTACTTGCTTGCTCTGGCCTATCGGACTCTAGATATTGAAGATTCGAGAAGAGAAAAGAAGACAATTAAGGATAGAGTTGAAGCAAAAATTTCAAGAACATTCAGTTGGTTCAAGAAATTCGCTTAATTACACAAATTACACAAATTTGCTGACTGGGAGGAATAAGAGTGATAACCATGGCAACAGATATTACACTCAGTTATCATCATTCAAACCCATAGGGAAAAGGCAAAGAATGAAGCATTGAGGTCAAATGGGAACTCAGAAGCATTCTGATACTTCCAGGGGGAAATATGAAGCATAAGGACAATTAGGCACTTGAAGAATTTTAATAACAGGTCCAGATAAGAAACAGCTCCCTGATTCAGATATGGATTCCTGACTGAATTTGTGCTTTGGTAATTAAATATCATGTCTTATGGTCTCTCAGTAAATAGGCTGTCCTATCTAGAAGCCTAAGCTTTTGCCAACCATATCCATTTATCTAAGTACTGTGGTACAACATTGTAACATTGAAGTAAAATCTTCCTACACATTTGATTTTGGAGTTGATTCTAACAAGACATCCATATCTCCAGCTAATGTGGATCATTGAGGTTGTGCTTGATGTCAAAATTGAAAAGCAGTCACTTCATTAGGTCTTCCCATTTACAGTACTGCCCTCCTGCTAATGCACGGTAATACCTGTCTCTGCAATAGACAGGCCTTCCATCAGCAGCTTCTGCAGCAGCTGCTGCTAGCTCATCATCAGACCTCACCTCAACTGGCAATCTTAGCAGCTCCTCCTTCCTATAAAATTACACAAATTATAAATGTGTAAGATTATACAATGCATCAGACACTGATTTAGTCTCTTCACTTATTGATTGTAGGACCTTATATTGACCGTTTTTGAGGCCGAAACATTGGATTGGTTCTCTTTCTGGATAAAAGTCTTCTGGATGAAATCTTCTATTGGAGTAGCAAAAATAAAAATAGAAACAGCTGCAACAAGCAGTGCTCCGGTTCCAACTAGAGTCTGCTTCAGCAACTTGATGACTGGTTTAACCTATATGTGTAGTAAAAGTTTCTCATGGTCACAGATATGCTCAGGAAGACATGTTTAAGTCTTTGATCTGTGTTAGTATTATTTTTCTCATATGAAAACATGATCACGCTTGTGCTAATAGATTTTTATTTTATTTATGTGTTTGCTATACAATTTGATAATTTAGTAAAACACTACAAATTTGATCTTCTCATACCTTGTATGAGCCAAGCAATCTATCACGAGCGAGAATCTGTCAAATGGGAAAAAACCAAATATCAAAACCAAGATGGTAAGATATTTATGAGTTTATGTAAAGTCGTTATTTATTTTCTTTTTGAGGGGTTACAATAGCGTGTGTTTTGATGTGTCTAGTGAATCTTTATACAGAGTGCAATAATATGATTTCTTGTTTCCATAGTACGCAGTGGCCACTTATAAATATTGATGTGTCCTGAGAATCTTTATACAGAGTGCAATCATATGATTTTTTGTTTCCTTAGTCCTCACCAGGCCATTTATTTATAGATAGTCTCCTCCTTAAGGGAAGAACATGTTCTTACTGTATGATCAACATTTATAATCATTCTGACTATCAAATAAATTGCTATTTCCATCTACATCTTATAATACTTATTTCAAGTTAGATGACTCTGGTGAGACTTGCAGCTCTGCTGTAGGATGTAAACTGCCAGCCAATTGACCCAGGTGAAAGGTGTTGATGATGATGAGATTTTGCTAGGAGGTACTCCCATATCTTTTAGCTCTGCACTTTATTTTCCATGTGCTCTTTTAAAAGAAAAATGAAAAACCTCGTGTATCTGCACTGATTAACATGTATTTCAAACTTGGTTTCAGATTATACTTATGTCGTGAGGTCATGGGTTCTAGTCACCGTTTGGCCTTTTTTTTTTAAAAAAACCTCCTCTTTAGTTTATTTACGTACATCAAATCTTCACACACGCCTTCAGCCTATATTTTCTTATCGACAATTATCCCTGAGGCCCCAGAAAATAACGATACATAACTTTGGGAATGTCCAAGAAAAAAGAATAGCCCAAGGACCTCGCTACATTGTTTATTAGGCTCTTATTCTGAAGACCAAAATTAGGCTTAAATTCTGCTGCCAGTAGTCGTAATTAACTATTGAAACTAGCTTTTTATGCTGGATAATATTCCTATAAAGCCTTAATCCATATAGCTAGGTTTGGATTCTCTATTTAAATAACTAATTTCAGTGCTGTCAATATATAGCAGTCACATACCTCTGGTGGCTTTACCCACATCTGCCCATCATACCATCCAGTCTCTTCATATGGTATAACAGCTGATAAAAGCCTATCGCCAACATAACTCCATCCCTGATACATGACAAAATTTTAGGTTGTAGAGAGGCATTAATATATTGAAATGTAAAACCTGGAAAAATGAAATTTTTTGGATGAACAGACTTGTCACTGATGCAAACAAGTGGTATAAAGTATCACTATAATGCATGTTCACTTTGTGCTACCCAGTTCATTGTATCAATTGTGAAATTGTGCAATAAGGTGTCAGCTAACTAAAGATGGTGTTCTCTAAATAGATATCATATGGATTTGGAAATTATGGTATAAAAATTGCATCCTGGTATACTCAAAGTCGAGCTTTGAGAATGGGTGTTTTGTTCTGATTCATGGCAAATAATAACCGTGGAAACCAGAAAACCGTCTGTATTACTGATTTGTGTTTCTACTACTGGCTTCAGTTAAGTGATCATATGTCCTTGTCTTTTTATTTAGAAGAGAAAAGTACTCTTTGCTTACCAGATAAATCCTCAGGACTATTAATGAAACAAGAAAGAGAGTTCCTATACCCGCAGCCAGGGTAAAGCGTAAAGGATCCTGCACCATTGAAAAATATTTAAATCCCGTCAATCTCTATAGTTGATAATTGATTTTTCTACAATGGAAAATATCAGCTCTGAAATTCGTGAAAACTTTCGCACGATAATAAACTCAATAATCATGTTATATGTGAAGGGCTAACATGGCGTTGATGATGATATTCTCAATTTATGTAACTTATATGTGCTTCTCTTTGCCTTTACCAGCTCATTGAGATGAAAAAGTTGAGCGCTTGCCTCATAAATCAATCGTGAAATATGCTTGTAGCATCACACAGATGCAAAATATGTAAATTAGTTACATTACTATGTGCCAAGTGATGTGGTGAATAATTGGTATATAAGTATTATGCCTTTCATTAAATTCACTTACGTGTGTAACAGGTTATGCCAATGGATAACCTAGTTTTGGTGATGACTTTTTCAGTGTGAGAGATAACTTCCAAAATCCCTTTGCTTTGCTTATAAATTAATAGGATCACATATTTTTTAACTTGCCTACAATACTACACTTTTCTTTGCTCAATGAGCATCATATATAGAAAATCCTTTTTTTGATACCTGACCGTTCTATAGTTTTTAGGGACAGTTGCCCTGTAAATTTGCTCAAAGGAAGCACACGATGATCAGCCTGTTCATACATATCATCTAAAACAATACATATCATCATTCTCCTATACTTGGTGCTCAAAACTTTAAATTGTGATCTTTGTTCTTAGGTACTGTTTATGAGTATAGATACCTTTGATGGATTGAAACTTGCTGCTGCAATAGGCACTCCCAGAACTGTGAAAGTGACCAACCAGAGTCCTCCAAGACGTAGCAAAAACGACCCAGGACCGAGGTCAGCCCACGAGTATAAGCTCTCTTCTTTCAATGATGAGTATTCATTTACCTGTAAATCACCAGATTTCAATATTAAGTTTGCATCAACATAATCATGCTTCATTTCAAACATTATATGCATACACCATACTTAAAAACATGAAGTTTGAGGAGACGTACCGGCCTTTGCTCGAATGGCACCTCGACTTCCAACCCCGGGTCCCAGCTCTGACCATTTGCTCCACCCTTGCCTCCATTCATCTCATCTTTCAATGCTCTAACTCTAAATCTTATCCTCCCATTCAAAATCTCACTACTCCGGTGCTGAATTATTGTGCTGAAGCTGCCCCCATACTTGATCTCTCTACGACTTGGGACTACGGAACAATAAAGATTTAACCGAAGCATTTATATTTATAACAAAATTAACAATATCTCATCAGATTTTGGAGGTGAGAACTAAGGAAACTCATTAGATGGAAGAAATGGCGGTTTATTATTGATTAAGGTCTAAGGATCATGCATTCTTTTTGCGTGGACGAAATCAGTAGAAATGAGAGGAAATAATATTAATATTTCGTGTTTTATTTTTATTTTTGGTGTTTTCTTGAATTTTGGGGCCCATCTACTTGATTGAGTTGAATAGATTCCACATATTTTCGATATAAAATTTTATTTTTGGAGTAGGAGTAGATATTTGGGTTTATAAATGTGTGGCGGAGGTATAGTGCGTGCTGGCTGCACTTTGGTGTAATGTGCCAAGACTACGCTTCCACGCACATTACTCATACTTAGCGCATCTCCACGGTTTTTTCACGCATTTTGCCTGGACATTTCGCTCTCATCTGCAAGGCCAAATTGTGTATGTGTTATGACTTCGTGACATGGAACTACACTTAACCAAAATATTGTTAACCAGAAAAATGGAGAAAATATCATTTTTAGTCCTGTAACTTCGGACAATTTCATTTTTTGAATTGTAAATTTTTTACTTTTTCAATTTTAGTCTTGAATATGTTAATTTAAGTCATTTTTTTGTCAGAAATTTTAAAATATCGCCAGAATCTCGTCGGAATAAGCATGCGCATCTCACGTGACACTTCAAAATTGATATTTTTTTTTTTTTACATGACAATCCACTTGTGTAGGTCATTGAGATTCCAGCGAAATTTCAGCCAACTTGTTTTTTTTTTTGATCGGACAAAGTTAGTAGTTAGTACACCAATCACCAAAACACTCTACATATTCACCAAGCCACCTTATAACTCTCATACTCCAATTCGTTCGCAAAGAGAATCGAACCCTGCCTCCCACTAATCGGAGGGCCAAGTGGTAGGGAAAGCTTAAATTTCACCCCTTGTTAATTTCAAATCAACTTGTGTAGGTATCTTTCGCGCTTGTATTCTTGTGTAGGTGTAGTTAAATAGTATGATGATATGTTCCTTTGCACAACTAATACTAGTTGAACTATGTATTTTAAAACGTATTAGTTTGTACTCTAAAAGATATTTGTTTGCATGTTTGTATTTTAAAAGGTATTAGTGCATATGTTGAACATTATTAGTTCGTGTGTTAAAATGTATTAGTTCATATATTGAAAAGTGTTAGTTTGTATGTTAAAACATGTAGTATTAGTTTATATAAGAATAATATTAGTTTGCATGCTAGAATGTATTCATTCGTCGTTAAAAAATATTAATTTGTAAGATGAATCGTATTAATTTATATATAAATTAATATTTTTATCCTCCATTGGGAAAGCAAAATAGGTTATTCATAAGTAAATAATTTCATATATATCAACTTATACTATTTTATTTTAAAGACACACCTGTATGAGACGGTCTCACGATGAGAGCGAGTATAATTTGGACACATCGCTTTAACATTTTTGGAGGAGATTGTGTTAATTTGGGCTAGTTTGTATCTTACCTCATGTATAAGACCATCTTATATGAGTTTTTATCTTTTATTTTAAAATAAATATAAAATCTCGTATGAGACGGTGTTTAACGCAGCACAAATCGATACACACACCTATCCAAGTGTTAAAACGCCAATGTATAAATTATATTACGTCTCACTTAAGTGAGACTCTTATAAATTAATATTTTTAACAGCGTAATTAAAAATTTAAGCATAGTTATTAGTATAATTGTCTCCACAGAATCTTTCGAAAGTAAATTAAAAGAAGCAATATTAGTAGCGCATGATATGTGTTGCGCTACTTTTTCTTTTTTCTTTTTTAATTGGTTTTAACTCTTTTTTTAAATGAATAACTTAGAATAATTTGTATGATATTATATATAATTGAATTATTATTTTTACTTAATATTGAATAAATCAATTATTGTTGTATTCAATTAATAAAAAAATAAATTAATATTATAGTTATCATTGTAATTTAAATTTTCGTTCTAATATTATGTTGAATTTTTAATTTTGATTTGCTCAACAATTTTATCAATTTTTTATTTTATATTTAAATTTAAATATAAAAATTAATTTATTAAAATAAGTATACAAATACATTATAAATATAGATAATTATATAGAACATAAAAAAATAAAAAATAAAGAATCTTTATAGAATATTTTATTTTAGTGCAAACTGCAGGACATTTTGTGTTGGCTCTAGAATAGAGTGTTGGGATGCTATATGCCAGGATATCTCGGGATATGACCTCATAAACACAAATTTAAATTATCGATTATTACTAACATGAATTAACCTACGTGAATTCATATAATAATCAATCCAACAACAACATGCAAACAATAATTCACGTAAAAGATCCTAGCATGTGGAATTTCTAGGAGTTTACGTAAACGTACCCGTTGGAGAGACAATCTGAGACAGACAGGATCAAGTATCTGGCTACCAACCAAAAGTCATTCTCAAGTATTCCCAAGTCATTGCTCAACAACCTTGGTGGAAGGTTCTCCAATGAACAATTATAAAACAAAGAAAAAATAAATAAATTGTTGCACCACCTTTGTGGATTTCTAATTTTTCCAACTCATGGAATTTGTGTTGAGGATGAAAAATTCATCCCCTTATTTATAATAGAGAGGGGGGACGAAAAATTGGCTCAAATTAGGGTTAGGAAAGATCTTTTCTTGATCTCCAAGAAATCTTGAATATATCACATATATTCTTCTTTCCATGTGTATTTTTCCACAAAAATCTCAGAGTAACACTTGTGTGAATCAGGTTCACACATGAACTCTATCACTGTTATGTGTAAAACTCACTGTTATGCACAAAAACTTTCACCGTTTAAAAATATAAAGCATTTTCTAAACAGTGATTGTTTTTTGTTCATAAAATGATAGTTTTTATACATAACAGTGAGAGTTTTTGTATGTAACAGTGATACTTAAATAACCGAGTTCATAGCATGAACCAGGTCTATACAATTTTTTGTCAAAATCTCACACCCTTTATTAGGCCTAATTTTCGAAAATAATAGGGGACTTTCAAGATTGGATATTTCTTGTATTTATGAGATATTCTTGTATTCCAAGAATACATATTTTTTTCCATAATATATTTTCAAGAAAATCAAGAAAATCTTTCTTCCCTTTTATTTCAAGATTGGATATTTCTTGAATTTATGGGATAATCTTGTATTCCAAGAATACTTATCTCATTTCCATAAAATATTTTCAAGAAAATTCTTCTTCCTCTTTTCTTTAATAATTTCAAAAATAATAAGAAAAAATATGCAACAAAATATTTAATTTATTTTATACACCTTTTCACTTAATGTACTTTATTTAGGCTACTTGAGGAGCCTTTAGGATAATTAAGATGGATCTCACAATGGGCTTCTGAATTCCAATATTGAGCCACAATATAATTCAGCCCATTAATATTAATTAATTCCACTATATAATTAATATTGCACTATCCATCTCAACCCATATTACGGTAATATGACTCCCGATTATTATTTCCCGTGTTTAAGATTATTTTGTCCACTAATTAATTAAGCCACTGAAAAGCTTTATATTAGTTAATATTTTTATCCTTGGAGTAAGGACAACTCAATATTATTATCCATACCGGAAAATTAATTCCACTTGCAAGATTTGGTATGATAAAGGTTCTGAGTCCACTAAGGGGGCTAATCATGCAAGACTCTCCAAGCACACGATTCTCTGTATTAATTTAGCAACTGTCATGTAATTAATATTATTGCCCAAGATATAGGGTATCGAAGTCGCAATGATTCTCTTCTCATTATAAGTCAAAGCAATAATTACTAATTGCACACAATCCTTATTAAGTGACAGAGATTAAGAAATCAACAACCACTGAGGTCTAACTCTTCATCCCATAAGTCAGTGCAAATGAGTTTATCCTTTATGTATGTCCGCTTCAGCGCATCAAATACACTAGTGTAGTCTTTCGGTCAAGACAAGTCAATCTGAATCTTACACATCAACTTCTACCAATAGATTGTTCAGATCTATCTAAGTTGTGAACCACGCACTTGTTTACAAGGGACTGTTAACATGATCTCCTGTGATCTGGTATCACCACATTAACTACAATGTAACATGTGTTATTCTATGAACGGTTTGCAATAAATATATATAACATTCAATCATATTTAAAGCAACATTGATAAATGTCGCGAGTCGTTTTATTTGGGGAATATGATGTGGCTAATTCGGAAACGACTCACAAACAAAATATGCACGTGTAAAATAAACTGTAAATAAGATGAATTTGTTGACCCAGTTCGTCAGGAAATGACTACTCTGGGGGCATACCAAGCCAGGATGTGATATTGCGAGCTTTACACGTACAATATTTGATACACCTTATGAAGATGAATCGTTACAGATGAAGATGATTTAGAGAGTTAGCATATGAGTTCTAGGGTTCCTGTATGTGTGGATGATCACTCGAATTTTTCTGTACCTCACCTCTCCGGGGATTTTTTGTGCCTGTGTAACTCTTTCTGGAATTTTTTTTTTTGTGTAACCTGTCTCTTGTTATTTTTCCTTCTATTTATAGCACTCCGACAAGCATGAGTTGGGTTGACAAGCATGAGCTGGAGACTCCGGGCCATGCAAGAATTCTTGTGATGCTGCTACCTTTCCAACTCCGTCTTCTAGATTGATCTTTCGTTTTTGCTTGTCTATAAGACACCTTTTTGGTCGTCCAAATCAATCTTTTGCTCGGCTGGATGTTTTGATCGCGCCTTTAACCATGTCAGTTTTATGCTGGAATACTGTCCTCCTCGAGCATACTGAGCCCTCAGGATGTCTGGGTCTTCGGGATGTTTGGGTCTTCAGGATATCCGGAGTGCGAACATCTTGACCCTCGGGATATACGTCTTTGCGAGCATATCTTGATCCCTCGGTGAATATCCGAGTCTTGGGATATCACGAACCCTCGGGATGTCCGTGCGAACATATCTTGACCCTCGGGATGTATACGTGGCTGCGAGCATCTTGATCCTCGGTGAATGTCTGAGTACCGAACATATCTTGACCCTCGGGATGTCGTCGCTGGCGAGCATCTTGATCCCTCGGTGAATGTCCGAGGTCTTCGATATCCGAACCCTCGGGATGTCCGAGTCACCGAACATCTTGACCCTCGGGATGTACGTCTTTGCGAGCATCTCTTGATCCC
Organism: Stenogyne calaminthoides; assembly: GCA_037126765.1. NCBI lineage: Eukaryota > Viridiplantae > Streptophyta > Magnoliopsida > Lamiales > Lamiaceae > Stenogyne > Stenogyne calaminthoides. The sequence continues at coordinate 33,222,098 of JBBCBC010000002.1, forward strand.
TCGGTGAATGTCCGAGTGCCGAACATCTTGACCCTCGGGATGTGCGTCTTTATGACATCTTGATCCCTCAGGTGAATGTCTGAGTCTTCAGGATATCTGAACCCTCAGGATGTCTGAGCACCGAGCATACTGATCCTCAGATTATCTGAGTCTTCAGGATATCTGAGTTGCGAGCATACTGTGTTGGGATTATACTGGAAAGTATTCTTTTACTTTGTATAATCGAAACTGAATTTCCAGACTTATTTACTGAAATAAATTGTTTATCACTGATGCTTTAAATATTATTGAATGTTACATATATTTACTGCATAACTGTTCAATAAGTCGTACGTGTTACATTGTAGTTAATTTAGTGATACCAGATCACAAAAGATTAAATTAACAGTCTCTTGTAACTAGAAGTGCGTTATTCACGACCTAGATGGAAATGAACAACCCATCGTGAAAGGTTGAAGTGTAAGGCTCAGATTGGCTTGTCTTGACCAAGAGATTACACTAGTGCATGAATGATGCACTGAATAGGACCTCTGAGAGGATAAATTCTTGAATCAAACAAGGAAGAATTACACCTCAGTGGTTCGTTGTTTCTTAATCTTCGTTCCTTAAATAGGATCACGTGGGATTGGTAACTATTGCTTTGACTTATCATGGGTAGCGAATCAATGAGATTCAATACTTTTTATCTTGGGCAATATTATTAGTCACATGTGATTGCTAAGATTTAATCTGAAGAATCGCATGTAAAGCACGCTTTTTTGATTTGCCCCCATTGGGAGGTTCATAAGATTTATCATACCAAATCTTGCAAGTGGAATTAGTTTCCTATATGGATAATAATGTTGAACCGCTCCTTGACCAAGGATAAAAGATATTAATTAATGGAAAGCTATTTCAAAGGACTTGAATTAATTAATGGGCTAGATAATCTTAAACACGGAAATAATGACCGGAGCCATATTAACCGTAATATGGGTTAAGATGGATATTAATTATGTAATATTAATTAATATTTAGGTCCATTATATTGCGGCTCAATATTAGATATTCAATCCATTAATTCTCAATCTTAATTCTCCTAAAGGCCCCCTAAGTAGCCCAACATATAGTCCATTAACTGAAAAGTTGATTAAAATAAAATAAATATTGTTGCTTATTTTTCCATGAAAATTTCGAAATATATAGATAAGTTGGGAGAAAGATTTTCTTTGAATTTTGTTATGGAATGAAGATATGTATTCTTGGAATACAAGATTATCTCATTAAATTCAAGAAATCTCCCACTTGGTCATCTATATTAAGTTTTTCGAAAATATTAGAAAATAGAGGGCAAGAAAGATTTTCTTGATTTTCTTGAAAAGATATTATGGAAGATATATATTTCTTGAAATACAAGAATATCTTATAAATTCAAGAAGATCCAAATCTTGGATTCTTGAACCCCTTATTTTCGAAAATCCATAAAATAGAGTAGGTGAGATTTTTGTGGAATATTATAATTATGGGAAAAAGAATATAGGAGATATATTCAAGATTTCTTGGAGATCAAGAAAAGATTTTCCCACATTGTTTTATCACAAAATTTCGCCCACTTCATACTCTATAAATAGGGGATGAATGTTTCATTCCCAGAAACACACGAAAATTGGTTTTTTGGAAAAATGTAAGCGTCGATAAAATATCAAATATTTTGTAACGTCGACAGATTGTATTTTTTGAAAAACGACAATTGTGAGTAGAGTACAATTCTATGTGCTGGAAAAATTAGTAAATCCACAAAGGTGGTGCGACAAAGTTTATTTTTCCTTTTGTTAATTGTTCGACAAGTGTCCTTCCACCGGATAGTTGAGCAAGGGCTAAGGAAATACTTGGGAAGTCCTTTTGGTTAGTCCGTCCAACCGAATTCACCCATCCCGAGAGGTACGTTCACATAAACCCATAGATTCCGCATGCGTATGTTTTACGTGGCTTATTATATGCATGATATGTTGTTGAAATTATTATTTGAATTAATATAGGATTAATTCATGCTAGTAATAATTAAAGAATTAAATTTGTATTTAAATATTCACCCCGAATAGATCTGTGCAACTTATTCCCCAACATACTGATCCTTCGGGATAGTCTGAGCATTTAGGTTGTCTGAGTCCTCAGACTTGTTCGTGGCCTCAGACTTGTCTGAGCCCTCAGATTTGTCTGAGCCCTCTTGACTTAGCTCATTTGATTCTTTCTTTCCTGATCTGAGTGGCGAGTATGTCTGCTTTGTGCGACAAGTGGCGAGTTGACCGAACAAACTTGTTTGGTCGATGGTCGGCGAGCACACTTGTCCACCAGGGCATGATTATTTTAATAAATATTACATGTGTCGCTCTTACGTGTTCGATAAATACTGAATTATTATATCGAACACAACAATACCCCCCAGCCGGGTCGCTTTGTATTCAACATGGGGCCCGACTGTTATAATCTTATTGGGCCATAGTTGATGTCATTTTGTATTCTGTGCCAGATTTTTAAAATTGAATCCGGTATCTATATATACCTCATTTCACCGCCTTAAACCCTTTTCTCTTTCCTTCTTCTCTTTGCTTCTGTCTTTCAATCTTTTCTGTGTCTGAAAATTTCCGGCGAGGGCTTCATCATTCCGGCGAAGGATCTTACTCAGGTAACCGTTGCATTCTTTCTCTCATTGCGATTATGGCTTCTTGCTCAAACTCTTCTGTTCCCCTAGAATCGGACCACCATAGTTCTTCTTCCCCCTCTGTCGGTAGAATCCCCCGTAGCGACGCTAATGCGCCGGAGATGAATGTCTCGGATTCAGGATTTCGTTGGCAAGTTCGGCAACCGTTTGCCGTTCTTTCCTTCGATTCCGATGAAGCCCTAAATGAATTAGATAGGGACTTGGTCCGTAGTGATTTCTCGGATGATTCAAGTGACGATTCTTTGCCCCAAACTCAAATTAGGTCTAGGGTTGTTGATAAAGTTGATGTAGATAGGAATGATGATATTGTGGGGGGGAAATTTTTATGGCTTTGAATGTAACCGAATCGAACATAGGGATAAATGGTGAGCAAAATTCTGAACTTGATATACCTGTTGGTGTCCCTCATAGTCCAACATATAACGAGTATAATGCTCGTTATAGTTTTGATTGGCCCGAGCAACCTCATAGGATTAGGGTTGAAAATGAGTACCCAGCGAGCAAGATAACGAGCATAATTGATGTAGATATGCTCGCTCAGCTGCATAGAAATTACGAAATCCCCAAAGATGTTTTTTTCTGGGCACCGGGTCCTGATGAGCGGGCAGACCAGCCCCCTGAGGGTTGTGTCGCTGTGAACTTGGACACAATGGAAGCTGGCCTTCGATTCCCCCTCCATCCGGCCATCACCCGCTTGCTCGTGGAATGGAACATTACCATCACGCAGCTGAAGCCGAATGGGTGGCACATGATAATAAGTTTCCTGACTTTGTTTGGCAAAATGAAGCCGAGATATTATCCCTCAGCAACTGAACTTGCTCGATTGGTGCACTTGACCCGTCCGAAGGGTGAACATGGGTGGTTGTTCATGCAAGCTAATGCCAAGTGCAAAATCATTGAGGATGTGCCGAACAAAATCAGTGATTGGAAGGAAAAATTTTGGTTCGTTGGGGGTGATTGGAAGAGCCCGGCTTCTGGAAGCGAACCAAATGCTTGTTTAGACATCCCACGACTTCGTGTCAAAAGTAAGTGATTTTGTGTCTTTTGTTCCTCAATTTGAACTGATTTTAACTTACTCTTTATTTCAGGGATTCCAGCTGCGACGGACAAGGAGACCAACGACGGCTATTTTAGCAGCGTTTGGCAAATTGATCTCGAGTCTCGCTCGGAATGATCTGTGAGAACCCTGAATACCGCCGATCAGAGGAAGAAAGGAGGCTTGTTCGTGCCCCCTCACCATCTTGTTGCTGTTAATCCTGCTGGTAAGGATTGCTTTTTTGCATTTGCATATGTTTTGTGCTATTTTGCTCGCTGTTATCCTTTTTGCATAATGAATTGTTTTGCTTATAGCTTTCCTCTTTGTGACCGATTCTTGGTAGTACGTCCGAGCATACTGAGATGGCTCGAAGAAAAAGACCCCAAGAGCTAGCTAGGATTCAAGGCGAAATGAAGCTCACCGAAGGAATAGAGGAGAAGCCGTCGCAGTGGGTGAGCGAGCCGAAACATCTGGTCGCCCCTGGGAATCGAGCCGACCCTTGAAAGAGTACTCGTTCGACCGAGCAGGGGACTAGCGAACAAGCTCCGTCGCCAAAGAGACCGAGGATGGAAACCGGTGAGCGGGGGGCTGCTTAACAAGCTCGACACGAAGTTGAGCGAACAGGCTCGAGACGAAAGATCGATGTAGGGTGACTCGGACCCCCCATCGCCGAAGGCAATCGGAATGGCCTCCTCCGTGGTCGGTCCAGTCTCACAAATTGTTGAAATGGAGGTTGGCACATCTTCTCCACCTCCCCCTGACTCCCGATCATGGACTCAGTTGAACCCGAGCTTCGTCCCCTCGAGGATAAATCATTCTTGGGATGGGATCCGGCTGCGCTTGATGCAGTACATTTTGTTAAACTTTTTTCTTTTTTTTTAATTAATTGCTTTGTCATATTTATTTGCTCGGGTGTATATGTAGGTTGAGCAGGTTGGCGCCCTTGATGCCCAATTTGAAAAACTACTTCTGCTCGCTGAGTGTTCGCAAGGTTCAGGGCATTCCCGAGCATGTTCAGAAAGCATGCCAGACTCCCTTTCGAGCATGGACTACCGAGCTGGAAGAGTCTACTACAGGTCCCACTCCTCTGGAGAACATGCGTCTCGGCTTGGTACTCCAGGGCCAATCTATGGCCGTCCTTGAAAAAGTTTATGCTGAGTCCGCCAACCTTCATGCCAACTACTTGGCTCTGATCAGGAATTTCGAAGAAAAGGTGGGTGAGCTGAACAGGACTCAGGATGAACTGAGGTTGGCTCAGGGATAGGCATCCTCGGCATAAGCTGATGCTCGCCAGGCTCAGGAGGATGCCCGCCAGGCTCAGGAGGATGCTCGCCAGGCAAAGAAGGAACTGAATCACTCTCGGGAGGAGGTGGTCAGCATTCAGAGAGCTTAGGGTGAGATGAATGTCGAGCTTCGTAAACTTCAAGCTGGCGTCGAGGCCATGGAAAGCGAGAGGAATGTGCTCGGCCAACAACTCATCGTTGCTGAAGAGACCAACACTCGTTTGGGTCTCGAAAATTCAAAAACCACAATGAAGAGTATGTTGATTCCATGTCCAACTTCTCCTACATTTTGTGCCTTCACCGATCTTATCCGACCGCTCGCCATGCACTCATTTGGCGAACAAATTGCCCTCTCTCATATCCGGTTTCGGCGAAGACGATCGACAATCCACCAGATCGCAACCTTCCGATGTCAGATTTGAACGATATGTGTGATTTCTCCATTCTTCCTGAAGGGATCGAAGTTGATGATCCTATCCTGGATGAGGAGGATGGCTCGGACGTGAACCCTGCTGATGTTGCTGGCCAAAATCTCCGAATTGAGTCCGGGTCCGATCAGGTGCAGGCCGAGCAAAGGGGACCTCCTGTGACCGAGCAAAATGTACCTCCTGGCGAGCATACTGGACCTGACCGTCTTGAAGGAGGAGCTGTTCTTTGAAATTTGAGCATGATTTGTTCGACATTTCTCTTCCGCCCACCCCCATTATGAATTTGCTCCTTAGTGTAATTTCGCTTTCTTAGAACATATGTTGTGTACTTTTTTGTCTTCTTCATTTTTTGCTCGAACAATATCTTCTGAACTTGTATAATTTTTGGATTTCTTCTCTTTTGTTCGAACTCTTTTGAAACTTAATGGTTGAATTGCATATTGAACTGTTTCCTCTAACCTGATCGTTGAGGATGAATGTGGTTGCTGATGAATGATTGATACTTGTGTTGCTTGATGTTTGCTTTGTTGCTTTCTGTTCGCTTTGTTGCTTTCTAGTTTTTGCCCATTTTCTTCTGAATGAATTCGAACATTGGGTTTGCCTATGCCCGCTCCTGACTTTTTTCATTTTTGATTGTCTTATTGACGTTGCAATCGGTTGATCGTCTTATTTAGGTGCGACCAGATGGGTTACTTTATGAACCCCCCCTTTCTTGGTTCGCGATCGTCTTATTTAGGTACGATCACTTCGTACTAGGACCGTCTTATTACCACGACCCGCAAGACTCATCACCGGCTTTAGCTTCTGGTATATCTGTAAGTCGAGTCATCTTTTGCGATTAAGGTACCCATTACTCGCTTTTTCTTTGTGGGAATCGAGTCTGAACTCGTTAAATCAAAGCGAGCATAGACTTGAGCTCGTTCGTCTTTGTTCGGGCCGTCCAGCTTAGGTGCGACCTCAAATAGGCTTTAACTAGAAAATCTTAACGAACAAAAATACATATATATTTTTTTTTTTTTTTGAAGCACTTTGTATTCTATTACTACCTTTACATTCGAAGAAGACTATCTATTACACAACTATAGACATCAGACTAGAGTTTTGAATTTAAAGCTTGTCTTGAGTAGACACGAACTGGCCTCACCTTGTCCACGGAATTGAATGTTGACAAGCATGTGGCACATCATTCTGTCTACCCTTCTTTAGTAACATGCTCAAGCAACAGCAGCATAAGCTTTTGTCCCTCCTGGACAAGCTGTGATTATGTCGGCAACTGCGGACATGAGCATGTGGTGCGATACTGCCGCTTCGCTTTATAGAAAGTCGAGCAAAATTTTCAAATTCGCTCCATTCTCGTCCCCTTCAAAGAGATGCTCGAGCATCTGCATCCGCATATTGCTTCGAGCGGACACTATGACATCCCTCCCCTTCGGAGGAGATTTTGGGGATGCATAGGGGACTAGTGATTTACTACTGCATAAGCAGTGAGTAACGTGGAGTGGCAACCATGACTCTGCCGAGCATCTTGAGTCCGCAACGAGCTTCAACCTGTGCTCGGAGTGTCATATGGGGTATAAATCTCGTACCAGGCCAGATGCTCGATTCAGCAGAATGATAGCTGAATCGAGTGCTGGATTCTTCGTCTGGAGGCATACTGAACCAACTTTCTTCTGAGAACTGTAGTATTTTTCTTTTTTTCTTCTTCATCTATTTTTTCTCTGCTTTTTTCAGCTATCAATATGCCTCTATTTATAGAACTATCCCAAACTAGTGCTGGCATAGTTAGCTGGTGCTGACCCTCTTACTTTTGCTCCCCCTTTTGACATCTGTTCGGCTTTTTGCCAGCTCTTGTTCAAAGATTGACTCGTCCCTTTCTTGGTTGCCACCACTTGTCAACTCGTTATGACACGTATCTTCAGTCGTCAACTCGTTCTGACACGTATCTTCTGTTGACAACTCGTTAAACCCGCGTATCTTACGTCTTTTCGATAGTCTTTGGCCAAAGATTTCTTTCCTGAAGATATGTGTCGAACATAATGTGTTCTTCTTTCAGGATTGTCCTACTCGTCTTAGCTGAATGACTGATTATATTCGGCCATTTGTGTTCGTTTCAGCTACATTGGCAATTATGTTCGGTCAAATATTCTCGCTTCATTTTGTGTGGGACGATTATGTTAAATCAATCAGGTTTCGCTTCACCGTGTAAACTGACTTTGTTAAACCTCTTGTGCTCATCATTATTGATAATATTTTTTCAAATTTGACGCATTCCATGAGTAGGACAATGAGACTCCATTCAGGTCTTCCAAGTCATATGCCCCGCTTTAACAAACGCTCAGAAACTCTGAACGGACCTTCCCATGCTCGGTCGAACACACCACTTGATACCCCCGTTGCTCATCTCAAAACCAGCTCGTCCACATTGAACCTGCGTGTTCGGACTTTGGAGTTGTAGAACTTCTCTGATCTCTTTTTGTACATGGCATTCTTGAAATCACCTCCCGTCCTTTTTTTCTTCCAACAGTTCGCACTCAAAGCGAAATACCGATCATTGATGTGCTCTCCAAAATTCATTGTTCGATGACTTGGAATCTTGATTTCTGCGGGTATAACAGACTTCGCACCAAATACCAAGGCAAACGGGTCTCCGCAGATTGATGTTACGAAAGTTGTTCGATAGGCCCATAATATTTCGAGCAACTCTTCAAATTTATCCTCCCTTTTCGAATTATCAAGTCCGGCCTTGAGGGTATGCTTGATAATTTTATTAACGGCTTCAACTTGTCCATTTGATCGGATAATACGGAGTTGAGTAATGCTTTTTATGCCCCAAATGAGCACAATTTCATCTCAATTCACTTCCATCGAACTGTTTGCCGTTATCAGTTACTAATGATTGGGGAAGCCCAAAACGACAAATGATATTTTTCCAAACAAAGTTCCACATTCTTTGTTCGATGATTTTGACAATGGCTTCGGCTTCTGCCCATTTAGTATAGTAATCAACGGCAACCACAACAAATTTTACTCTCCCCGTGCGGTTGGAAATGGGCTGATCAAATCGATCCCCCATTTAGCAAATGGCCATGGGCTATAAACTGACACTAATTCTTCAGGTGGGCTATGAATAAGTGGGGCATGTACCTGGCACTTGTGACACGCGCGAGCATACGCGAGCGAATCCTTTTTGAGGGTTGGCCAATAATAACCTTGTCTGATTATTTTGTGTGCCAGGACAAGCCCACCTGTATGATTTCCGCATACTCCATCATGGATTTGCTCCAGAAGTACACGACCCTCTTCAAGAGTGATACATTTCAATAGTGGAAGTGAGAAGCTTCTTTTGTACAAATGCTCGCCTAAAATAGTGTAACGAGCAGATTGTAATCTGAGGCGAGTAACTTGTGCCTTATTTTCAGGGAGAAGTCCCTTTTGTAAGTACCTCAGGATTGGAGTCATCCAAGTTTCCTGTTCGCCTGTTACTTGGGCGATCATAACTCTGGGAACTGATGGCAAACAAGTTGTGACGACCACAATGTCAGTTGTGTTTGTCACTCCTTCTGCTGTTGCCAGGCGTGCCAAAGCATCAGCGAACGAATTACCCAATCGTGGTAATTGTTCTATGAAAACTTGTTCGAAATGCTAGAGCAACTCTTTTGCTAGTTGTTGATACTGTGCCATCTGTTCGCCTCGGGCCTCGTACTCGCCTGTTACCTGATAAACGATGAGAATCGATGTAGATCATCAGCCTTTGAATTCCCATAGTCATAGCCATCTGTAATCCAGCGATCAAAGCTTTGTACTCGGCTTCATTATTTGTGGCTGGGAAATCAAAATGGATGGCTGTTGTGAATGTTTGCCTAGTCGGGCTGATGAGAACTACACCGGCCCCGACTCTTGAACTTGTTGATGAGCCATCAACATACATATGCCATGGTTGGTAGATAGCTTTTTCGGGTATTTGTGGATATGTCAACTCAACCATAAAATCGGCCATAGCTTGGCCCTTCATCGCTGTTCGCGGAGCGAACGTAATGCCAAATTGTCCTAACTCCACCGCCCACTTGAGTAATCTGCCTGCAGTATCTGGTCGGTGGAGGACTTTGCGCAATGGGAATGTGGTTAGTACCTCGACTGAGTGATCGAAAAAGTATGGTCGTAATTTTTGAACACTCATTACAAGAGCATATGCTAATTTTTCCAGTGGAGGGTACCGGAGCTCGGCTTCTTTAAGCACTTGGCTTACATAGTAAACAGGCAAGTGTGTCGTCCCTTCGCTTTCGTCACGAGCACAACACCGATTGCATGTTCGGATCGACAAAGAAGGTGCAGATAGAGTTGTTACGCCTCGGGGCAAAGCTTAGACAAAGGTCGAGTATCCGCAAGGTATCGCTTCAATTATTCAATGCATTTTGGCAATGCTCGTCCATCGAATTTCCCTTTTTTAATGCATCAAAGAAAGGTTTGCATTTGTCCCCATTCATGATATAAACCGCTTCACTTTAAGCTAAATGTCCGGTTAACTTTTGGACCTCTTTCACACTCCTGGGGGCCTGCATATCGAGCATGGCTTGAATCTTTGATGGGTTCACTTCGATCCCCCGTTGACTGACCATATGTCCGAGGAATTTTCCTGAGTGAACCCCAAAGCTGCATTTCTTCGGATTTAGTTTCATGTTGTACTCCCTGAGTATATCAGACGTCTGTGCGAGGTGGGTGATGTGGTCTTCCTTATGTTCGCTCTTTACCACAATATCATCAATATATACCTCAATTGTTCGGCCGATGTGTTCGTCGAACATTTTGTTCACCAAACGTTGATATGTTGCTCTGGCATTCTTTAATCCGAATGGCATGCGTTGCCAACAATACATATTATTTTCACTGCAGAATGCCGTATTCTTTTGGTCGTCCGGATGCATGGGTATTTGGTGATAACCAGCAAATGCATCCATGAAAGTCATGAGCTCATGGCCTGCGGTATTATCGACCAAATAATCGATATGCGGCATCGGGAAATTATCTTTCGGGCATGCCTTGTTTAAATCAGTGAAATCAATACATAGTCTCCAAGATCCATTGGACTTGCGAATGAGCACAGGGTTCGCAAGCCATCTTGGGCATTTTACCTCTCGAATCAGTTTATTGTCGAGCAACTTTTTGATTTCACTATTCATGGCCTCATATTTCTCTGGACTGAACTTTCTTCGCTTCTAGATAACTGGAGTTTGTGTTGGATCGAGGTTGAGGGAGTGGCATGCATGTTTTGGATCAATGCCAACCATGTCCTCGTGCAACCATGCGAACACATCCAAGTTTGCTTGAAGATAAGCAATGATTTATGTTCGGATTGGTTCAGGTAATTCTGATCCAACGAACACTTCTAACTCAGGTCTGTTCGGGTCGATGTTGATGGACTCCAGTTGTTCGACAGGTGTTGCTCGCATTCTTTTTTGTTTCCACCGAGGATCTTGGACCGATCCCCGGTGTTCGTCATCAACCTCCATAGGTTCGAAACCTATGCGAGATTCTAGGTCCGTTTGCTCATTCGGCGGATCAATATTCATTAGATCTGGGAGATCTGGGACATGAGTTGCCATCCCGGATTCTGTGTTCGCGCTTTCTGTGTTCGCGCGGGGAGCTGTGCTCGTCAAACTTGTGTTCGTCAAAAGATATTTTGGCGACATATTTACTCGTTGGCTTGACTCACCGATCTCCCATGTTTGCTCCATCATGTTAACAATATTTTGTTTTTCTGGTGCACATGATAGCAAATAATCTCGAGCTTTCTTCTGATCGCCTTTTACGCTACCTGTTCCATCTTGTGTTGGGAATTTGACACAGTAATAGTAAGTAGAACAGGCCGTTTTAAATTCCTGAATAAACGGGCAACCTAGGAACCCGTTATAAGTAGACGGAGCATCGACGATTACAAAATCTAGCATTCTAGTTTGTCGGATCTCCGGATTTAGAGTTGATTCTAACTCGACTCCTAACCTAATCATACCATAGGGTCGGGTTACAAATTCCCCAAAACCCATAATGGTATGATTACACGGTTCAATATAACTGCTCAAGTCCCCAACTTGCTTTTCCATTTGGTGAAGAGTGTTGACGAACAAAATGTTCGCGTAAGCTCCGGTATCAACCAGGAGGCGGTGTACCTTCAACCCGAGGAGACGAGCACTGATGGTTAAGGAGTCATTGAGGGGAGTAATTATACCGTCGAGATCGTCCTCTGAAAACATGATTTGGTGAGAGGGTGGCGTGCTAGCTGATGTGCTCGCCACCTTCACCTGATGAATGCTTTGCATGGCACGCATCTCCATCTTCTTACTTATGTTCGATAATGTTGGTGCCTGGTAACATCCACCCACTGGACCATATTCAGGACGTATCATGTGGATCTCTTGACTTTCTCGACGTCTTCCCACAGTAGGAGGCCCTCTTTTAGGTAATTCAAACCTCTTACGCGATTCTTCGGGATCACCGCCGACGATGTTTGTTAAACTTTTACGTTTACCCTTCGATCTTACGTTTCTTTACGTTAGAGTCTCTCGCTTTCGGCTTTTTTTAGGAATTGGGTAAGACGATTATCTTCATATAACTTCCAAAGTTGGCGAAAATAAATCGCGACAATCTTCGTGTTGTGCCCGATGTACTTTCGTGATAATTACAATATTTGGAAGCATTAAGCCGATGCTTGTCCATTATAATTCTTCTCGCCTATCCAACATATCCCGATCTCGATTTGGTTGAAAATTGTTTTTTATTTGAAACGCCCGAAAGACTTCGTGAGGGCGTTTTGCTTCGCTTCTTTCTTGAATGGTTTGAAAGAGCACGGGGTTTGTACCCCCTTCATTCATTACTTTCTTCCCAAAAATTTCTTAGTTGTAGGTTCTGACCCGATCGTGATTGGGCGAGCAAATCTTGCATGGCTATGATTTTTTGGTGCCGCTCTCGGAATTCAACATGTGTTCGCCCGTTTTGATGCATGGCTTTCCACATGTTAAGATTTGGTGGTCGAGCCCCCACCACCGCGAGGATCTTGGCATCCTCTTCAACTGGGGCCCCATCATACAAATATTTATCAAATCTTTCGATGTATGCTCGATCTGACTCACCTCTTAGTTGGGAAAAATGTGCCAATCTTTGTTTTGGCGCTGGACGAGCACACATGGATGAAAAGTGGGAAAGAAATTATTGTCCCAATTGAGCGAAAGATGTGATGGACGCAGCGGGCAAATTAGAGAACCATCTATGTGCCCGATCACCCAAAGTTATGGGAAATGATCGGCACTGCGTTACGTCTGTGGCACCCATTGCGATCATAAAGTTTGAATATTTGCTGAGATGGACATGCGGGTCAGACTCAGCATCGAACATGGGGGCTGGTGGTCGGGTTTTTGCTACTTTCTCTTGTATTTAGGTCGCCATGACCACCGATGATAACGACGAGCAGGGTATTGTGCTCGCTAGGGTGGCCTTTGGTCGCGGCCAGATCGGCCTGTAAACCCTCGATGGCTTTTTACATTTCCGCAAATTTTGTGGAACTGACATACTTGGATCGGGGCTGTTTCCCATCATGAGGACCCAATGGGTCATGCTCGTGATGGGGCAGTCCCCCTTTCCAAGTTTGTGCTGGACTACCCAATCGATGGTAAATAGACAATTTTGTTCCCGCCGATTTTTGTTCGGAATGCGGATGATCATGAGGATCAGCATGAGCGGGCATGTTTATTGGTTGTTCCTTCCCTGGATCCTGTCGCCTATTATTGCCGATTCGGTCTTTGGCGGAGAGCCTCAAACGTCCAAACGCTGATGGTCTGGACCCTTGAGGTTGTTCGTCATCAGACGTATCATCAGTTTTTTTATTGGCCCGCTTCGCAGTTTTCTTTTTAACTTGCTCGTTATCAGGTGTATGCGAGCGTTGTTCTTCATCTTCTTGAGTTTTTAACTTGGCCAACTCTTTTTCAGCCCTCTCTTTCTGTGCTCGTAGCAAGAAAGTGATGGCCTTTGTTGTGGCCGCCGGATCATTGGCAATATCCTCAAGATTGATAGTCTCCATTGTCTGATCTTTGTGAGGCTGGCGCTGAGCCTCTTTCCGATCATGAGGTCGACTTTGTCCCGACCTCTCTGTTTGTGTATTCCTAGATTGAGGCATTATGTTTCTTTTTTCTGCCTCGGCTAACTAAGGGTTTGTGTATGGGTTGGTTTTTTGGTACCCTCCTTCTAGCGTCAGTTGTCGCGAGTCGTTTTATTTGGGGAATATGATGTGGCTAATTCGGAAACGACTCACAAACAAAACATGCACGTGTAAAATAAACTGTAAATAAGATGAATTTGTTGACCCAGTTCGTCAGGAAATGACTACTCTGGGGGCATACCAAGCCAGGATGTGATATTGCGAGCTTTACACGCACAATATTTGATACACCTTATGAAGATGAATCGTTACAGATGAAGATGATTTAGAGAGTTAGCATATGAGTGCTAGGGTTCCTGTATGTGTGGATGATCACTCGAATTTTTCTGTACCTCACCTCTCCGGGGATTTTTTGTGCGTGTGTAACTCTTTCTGGATTTTTTTTTTGTGTAACCTGTCTCTTGTTATTTTTCCTTCTATTTATAGCACTTCGACAAGCATGAGCTGGGTTGACAAGCATGAGCTGGAGACTCCGGGCCATGCAAGAACTCTTGTGATGCTGCTACCTTTCCAACTCCATCTTCTAGATTGATCTTTCGTTTTTGCTTGTCTATAAGGCACCTTTTTGGTCGTCCAAATCAATCTTTTGCTCGGCTAGATGTTTTGATCGCGCCTTTAACCATGTCAGTTTTATGCTGGAATACTGTCCTCCTCGAGCATACTGAGCCCTCAGGATGTCTGGGTCTTCGGGATGTTTGGGTCTTCAGGATATCTGAGTGCCGAACATACTGACCCTCAGGATGTCTGTGCTGCGAGCATACTGATCCCTTAGGTGAATGTCTAAGTCTTCAGGATATCTGAACCCTCAGGATGTCTGAGTACCTAACATACTGACCCTCAGGATGTCTGTTCTGCGAGCATACTGATCCCTCAGGTGAATGTCTGAGTACCGAACATACTGACCCTCAGGATGTCTGTGCTGCGAGCATACTGATCCCTCAGGTGAATGTCTGAGTCTTCAGGATATCTGAACCCTCAGGATGTCTGAGTACCGAACATACTGACCCTCAGGATGTGCGTCTTTGCGAGCATCTTGATCCCTCGGTGAATGTCCGAAAGTCTGCGAACATCTTGACCCTCCGGGATATGCGTGCTGCGAGCATACTGATCCCTCAGGTGAATGTCTGAGTCTTCAGGATATCTGAACCCTCAGGATGTCGGAAAGCCAGAAGCATACCGATCCTCGATTATCCGAGTCTTCGGATATCGAGTTGCGAAGCATCTTGACCGCCGGGATAGTCTGAGCATTTAGGCTGTCTGAGTCCTCAGACTTGTTCGTGGCCTCAAACTTGTCTGAGCCCTCAGATTTGTCTGAGCCTTCTTGACTTAGCTCATTTGATTTTTTCTTTCCTGATCTGAGTGGCGAGTATGTCTGCTTTGTGCGACAAGTGGCGAGCTGACCGAACAAACTTGTTTGGTCGATGGTCGGCGAGCACACTTGTCCACCGGGCATGATTATTTTAATAAATATTACACGTGTCGCTCTTACGTGTTCGATAAATGCTGAATTATTATATCGAACACAACAATAAATAATTTATTTCAGTAAATAAGTGTTTAATACATAAATTATACAAAGTAAAAACATATTTTCTCGTATAACCCCAACATAGAGTAGTGCTGAGTTGGCTCCAGAATAGAGCCAACTGCTGGAGATGGTCTAAAGTATTGAATGTGAAACATAAATTAGTAAAATTCAGTTACTTTTAGTGATAAATGAAGGACATGACTTATTATTGATACCCATCTCATATAATAAAAGGGTGTGACAGATTCTCATCACCTATTATATTATGGGGGTGTTGTAAGAGATTATAAGTGATTATAATCATCTAAAATTATTTGTATAAATAATTTAAAGTGTTTTTTTTATTAAATTAAATAAGCCCTTAAAAGCTAAAAGTTGAAAGGGGATGTTTTTGATAGCTTATTAACATTTTTTTAAATATTAATTAATTTTTTTGCGAAATACTATCAAATTTTCTTTGATTTTTTTACAAACACTGTCAACTTTTCTTTAATTTTTTTACAAACACCATCAATTTCTATTATTAATTAATTTTTTTCATAATCATTAATTTTAATCACTTTTAAAGGATAATTTTTGTTAAAGACTGTATGACTCTGAAACTTATAAGCTTTGTTTACTCATGCTCTAAAGCAAAGTGAAACCTAAATACAAAGTATTTAAGTTAGTTTCATCTTAAATATTAAGTTGGGATCTTCTATGGTCAGGAACGGTTTCGTCTTTTCTAACGTCAAAAAATCATTTGATTAACGTTGGATATAATTTTAATTTTAAATAATTGCACTTTGCACTAGTGCGTTTGCGATGTGCATACTGCAATCGCACTGCATCGCCCTACTAATAAATTAAATTAATAATTATAAAATGACGAAATTATCTCGGACTCAGACCTCGACCCATCCTGACCCCGACCCAAACCTAGAACCGAATCCTGACCTGGACCGCACCGAACTTTGAACGAACCCGCACCCAGATCGGACCGGACCCTGGCCCAAACCCTAACGCGGACCTGGACAGAACACGGACCCTGCCCGAACAGGACCCAAACCCAAATTCGACCCTGACCTTGGATCTAGACCCAGATCGTACCGAACCTGGGCCCAGACTAGACCTTGACCCGCATCCAGACCCGACTTGGACCCAAACCCTGACTAGGACTCGGACCCAAATCAGGACCCGGATCCTACTCGGACCCAAATCAGGACCCGGATCCTACTCGGACCCAGACCTGAACCCGACCCGGGTCACGCATGGGCCGAGTTCGGGATCGTGGATTAAATTTTTTAAATTTATGAACATTGTATTTTTTATTTAAAAAATGTTAAAAATATATTTCAGTAATTTTATCATTTTTAAAAAAAAATTAATTATTTAGTCTTATGGCGAAACAATATCGCCCATGACGAAGTTAAATGATGTGACAACCTTTTATTGGACTTCTAACGTCAGGAAGGACGAAATCGTTCATAACCGTAGAAAAACCCTATTAAGTTTTTTCACAAAAAACTTCTTAATCATCATTTAAAATTATTTATCTATTAATTGTGAATCAACCCCCATTCATATAAATGGTCTATTTTAAAATTATGCAATTCCATAAAAAAAATTATTTATGGCATAATACTTCATTTTCAAAATTTATACCATTCATTTTTTTTTCATTCATCTCTACCATTAAAAACGAGATTGCTTATTTCTTATATAATTTTTAATCTCATTATTCATTTATCTAATGTAATCTATACTATTCAATATTTTTAGGTTATTATTCTTTATTAATTTATTTTTCACTTCTTTTTTTTTCAGTGTTTCACGCCTTTTTATGGTTATGAGATTCTCTCATAGTCTACATTTTTTCTTCACAATTCACACTCATCATTCTTGTCTGCACATATAAATTGTATTAAATAAATATTCTGTAATTTATAATTTAGAATAAAATATCAATAAGAATATGACATACAATATTAAAAAATAAAAACTATGTAAAGAACATAATCAATTATATATAATCAACTAAATATTTAATTTAAAATTAATAAAATAAAATTTATTTTCAAGCTCACATAATACGCGGTGTTACGTGCTAGTGCTATATATATTTTACAGTAAATATCTTTTTAGAGATTTATAATTAGACATTTATACTCGCAAATCAAATGAAGAAAAAAAAGTAATTAATGGTATATAAAAGATAAAAAATCTCAAAGATTACGGATATCTTTAATTAAAATATACTAAGAGATCTTTTATGTGTGGTAAATTAGAAAACAATAAAGAAAATAATTAAAATGATATATTTAGCAACAAAGTTAGACTCTAAAATGATAGATATTAAATAGAAGTAATGGTTTAGGCGTCGACTGGTAGAAAATGTAGGTTAGACTACTAAAATGTAGAATGAATTATTTTGACATAGATAAGTTGTAAGTACACCATGCAATTTAATTGTATTTTTAAAATGTGTAATTATTTTTTTAAAAAGTTCAATTCATTTTTTTTTCACTAAAGTGTCAAATTCGATTTCAGTAATCTGCGTCCCACGTACACTGCATATCGCACCAAATCATCGTCCCATTCACCTACCTAATCAATAATTCCCACCATCACATCTATGCTCATTTATCTGTCTTCAATTCTTCATCATCATTTTTGTGAAAAATAAACATAAACCATATTTCGTTTCCAAATTGATTCATCTATTTAACTCCAAAAATATTATAACTCCTTTATCTTTTTGCTTTAATAAATTTTGTTTCCCTAATTATCATTTCACCAGTTAAAAATTGATTGTTATACCATTTCTCCACAACTGCTTCTGCAAAAGAATACTCCTATAATTTATTTAGAAGATCGACGCAATTATCATAGGATATCGTGTGAAAACTTTCATCCTTTTTTTTTTTTTTAACAATTCATCCTATTCTAAAAACACACTGTTGATTAATATGTGGCAATCAAAAGTGTATTCGCTTATCTTATTTATCTATCCAGTAAAGTGTGCTCATTCTTTTTTTTTTAAATCATCATTTTATATATTATCATTCTTAATTATTCAAATTATTATTTAATTTTTTTTATAAACAATCACTATATCCATAATGAATCTCACAATATTTTTATTTTATCTAATTTAAAAAAAATATATATGTGCTTAAATAAACGATCAAATTCTTAATGGATGGAGGGAGTAATAATATCACGTGATTAAATTTTTTATAGTTCAGTAACTTTGTTTCGTTTTGAAATTGATCCCGATTGTTTTGACTTTTTGATTTTGATACTGTAAGTTATAAAAAAAAATTGAAATTTGTCATTTAACATGTTGTAGCAAGTTACGAAACAGGTAACTGTCACCTATGTAATTATTTTAATTTTTTCTTTAGTTTCGAAATGACACCTATAATTTTTTATCCTAATAACTTTGGGTTGTGATTTTTCTGCGTATTTTTTAGGAAGGAAGAGTGGTTTTCTGCGTATTTTGGTTTATTTTTTTATTTTTCGATCAGTTTAGACCTAGTAAACCGACTCAATTCGCTTTGTCTTTTAATTTACAAATTATTTTTAAAATCTACCCAAAATTCAATTAGATTCAAAAAGATCAAGTGAGGATTCAAAATTATAGAGAAAAATAAAATAATTACACATGTGATCGTTATTTTCTTGATAACTTGCTGCAACAGATTAAATAACCAATTTACAAAAATCTAGAAATTTATAGAATCAAAATTAAAAAAGTCAATACAATCTGATCAATTTTAAAACGATGTAAAGTATATGAAAATAAAAACTTAATACCTAATATATTATCTATGAAATCTGAATCGTATGTTATTTGTTTATAATTAATTACAGACTGAACGGAAGAAAAGGACTTCCCGCCGCGAACAAAAGTCTAAACATACCCTTTTTGCTTCAAAATTCCGCTAATCAAAATTACAGTAATTATTTATTGATCGTGTCAATAAAACAAAATCAAACTCACTGATCGCGCTTCAGATTCACAGAGCAAGTGGCTGGGGAAGGATGAAGATCAAAGGAAGTAAAGTCGCCGGAGCAAATTGGAGCAGCCTAGGGTTGCCGTCGATTTTCCTTTTGTGCCTATTCTTCTTTCTCGCCGGATTTTTTGGTTCATCCCTCTTCTCTCAGCAGGTTCATTCACTATTTCTTTGATTTTTTTTCTTATTTCTCAAGTTCTAGTTATGTTTCCATTGATTGTACATGCACTTGTTCCTCTAGGTATGTATGTATGTGCCTAATATACTAGTATATGTGGGTGTGGGCAATAGTGATTTGTTAAGTGTGTACGGCAGGATCCGCCTAGTAATTTAAGGCCGCGGATGCGCGAAATGATGGAAGAGAAGATGATTTTTGAGGCGCTGCCGCATGGAGATTCCGGCGAAAACTCTGTGGAGACGATCCCCTTTCAGGTGTGTAATTTTTCAGGAGATTGAAAAATTGTATCTGTTTTGGTTTTGCAGCGAGTACTGTTAATTTCAATCATCGTTGTGTAGGATCTTGATTTGACTAAAGGTATGGATTGCTCAATGACTGAGTGAATTGGCATTGATTGGAATACTTTTTAATTGTGTTTGGTAGAGAATGCAAGTTTGTAATTTGCTGTTGACCAATCTACTCATTCTTAGGGTTTTTGCTTTCCTTGATTTCATCATTGCTAGGTCCTAATTTATTCTTTAGAAATATATTTTTTTTTTCCAAACTTTCTTGTGTTCACCATTAGCCATTTCGTTGAAGGTTGTAAAGAAGTAGGTTCACTGATGTTGTGAACTTAACGACCTCCTTTTTTTGGCAATATATTTTAGATTATTATTTTACTGTCTGCTTTTTGAAGACATTCATATGACCGGTGCAGATGAGCAAGATTCATTTTACACAAACTTAACCTGAATGAATAGATTTGGAGTTCAGGAAAATGATTTCATCACAACTTCATTAGTTGGCCCCAATGATGGACTAAGCTTTTGTATATTATATCTTAAAGTCCTAAACTAAAGTTATATGCATATTTTAGATTATCTTATGGCTCTTTGATCCTAGGGTAAAAGAGATTATGGATAACACTGTCTTTGGTGTTGATCAAATGTTCCTCAAACATGAACATGTGAAATTTAGTGCCTGTTGTGGTTTGTTTGTAAATATTAAATACTAAACCTGATAAATCAGTCTTCACTTTTGTTATTGATTTTTTCCTGCACTTTTGTGGTATAATGTTTTGTTTGTTTAACACAATTGTTTTGTTCCTGTGATTTTCTATGTAGATCCTGAGCTGGAACCCTCGGGCATTATATTTTCCTAATTTTGCATCTGCAGAACAATGCCAGGGCATTATTAAAATGTCAAAACCACAACTTAAACCATCATCCTTAGCTCTACGGCAGGGAGAAACAGCAGAAAATACCCGAGGAATTAGGACAAGGTAATTACCATTTGCAATTTTGCATATAGAGTGAAACAATGGATTTATTAACGTGCACATACTCTAATGCGCACTCTTTCTATTTCTTTTGTTCAGATGTTGGATTTTCTTTCACGATACTAATATACGTTTTGCATGCTGAATTTCTCTCCTATTAGTTCTGGTATGTTTATAAGCGCATCCGAAGACAAAACTGGGATCCTAAATCAGATTGAGGAAAAAATTGCTAAAGCAACAACGATCCCCAGGAGTCATGGAGAGGTAATGTAGTTTAACAAAATTTGATTGTATTTGTTCTGCTATATTAACTGTGTGTAGTTAGCTCTTAATCTGAGCTGTCAAATTCACGAAGCTGCTCTTAATCTGAGCTGTCAAATTCACGAAGCTTATCTTTGCACTAAAAAATAAATTCATGAAGCCTTGGATTCCATAGTTACTGGGATGAAACTCTATATCTGATCTTATATGGAAGGGATTTCAACAATATTTTTCATCAGGAGTTTAAGTATAATGACATCCATGCCATTAAAATGGCAGTGGTATTTTATTGCATACGTCTCAATTAAACATGGACACAGGAAGATTTCAACAAGTTTCGGTTTCAAACAACATAACAACCAACTCATTTATTTAGAAGTTCGTTTTTGTGCAGGGTGGTATATGATTGCAATGCTTGAATTATCAGTTCAATTTTGTTTGAAATGATGATTCTTAAATACTAATTCACAAAGTTTTTGATAATGAATATGATCATGTTTCAGTCTTTCAATATCTTGCGTTATGACGTTGGGCAGAGATATCATTCACATTATGATGCTTTCAATCCAGCTGAATATGGTCCACAGAAGAGCCAAAGGGTAATATAAATCTGATATTCAATTGTGGTTAAGGTATTTCCCCATGTCGATCCATCATTTTTATTGATCAGAAAATTCTCAGGTTGCATCTTTCCTGTTATATCTATCTGATGTTGAAAAAGGTGGTGAAACCATGTTTCCTTTCGAGGTACTATCTTCGCCTTTTTGCTAGTTCCCAAGTTTATATTCCTTTCATTCCATCTTATGTAACTTAAATTTACTCAATGGTTTTTTGATGTACAGAATGGGCAAAACATGGATGACAATTACGATTTTAAAAAATGTGTTGGTCTAAAAGTAAAGCCACGTAGAGGAGATGGACTTTTATTCTACTCATTGTTCCCGAATGGTACAATTGATCCTGTGAGTGGCTCTGCTATATGCTGTACTTGGGATTTCTTATTTTTTTCTCGCTTCTTCCTCTTTATATTATCTGATTTTAAATACTCACATTTTTTTCATTAAGCTTCCTTTTTATTCAATTGGCAGCAGTTAGAAGGGGTAGGCTGAAACATAAAGGAAAAGAAAGTAAAATAAGGGTATATATTGTGAGAGTTATTAGTTTAACTCACTTTTAATGAGTTGGTGTGCATTATCATAGCTTGTCAAAACTCTGAATAACTGAGACTGAACAAATATAAAAAACTGTTAATTATGACGAGTTTCATTTGGAAATTGTAATAATCACCACAGAAGCCTATAACATATCCTGTAGGATTAAAGTAGTGCAGTTGATGCCAAAAATGAGTTTCATTATTGCTACCAAACAAGAGATGCACAATGAGGCATGGTGCCTCAATCTTTGTCTCGGGGAGTTTGATCAGAAGAAAAGTACTATTGAAAAATAACATAAAAGCAAAAAGTGCAAATCTCAAGCTGTATGGGTGTTTAAGGCAATGATGAAAGAAATGAGAACAAAGGTGAATACTAAAAGGTCCAAATGAGCTTTTCTCTCATTTTAAGTGAATAAAATGAGAAGGGAGATGCTTGCTTTTATGTGTCGAAGGAGGAGCAACGGCCAAATAGGCTTATTTTGTCCCTTCATTTTTTTTTATGTTGGGGAGGGGGGGGATTGAATTCTCCATGATTATATATATAGTTTTTTCAGGTTCTTTTGCATAATTCTACCTAACATTTTGTTCTACGTACCAAGATCCTTGTACCAAACAAAGTGCAAGTGGTCGTGATGTACGACATCTAGTCTTCATATGAGGTAGCAGTCACTAGCTAATAAATCACCCTTTTGATTTAAATTTTGATCAGAAACCTCAATTATCAAACCTGACTCTTCCCTTTCATTATGAGATTTTGTAGTTACAGCAGTCGGATCATTTGCCTTCACATTGTCATCTCTCCATCTTCTGACTTTTCATCTTGCTAATTCTAACACATAAATGGTAATATTAGAATTAGGACTGGCTTTTGTAATTTTTGTTGGTTGTTATAAAGGGGGTGATTTCTCAAATCCAATTAAAGGGTTGTTCGCAACCACTACTCAATAATAAGAATCACTTCTAGTATTCAAATGTTGTGAGGAGACAACTTAAAAAAAGAACTGATTCTAACACCCCTCGCTCTCCTTAAAAGTGAGACTCAAACGCCCTAACTATTTGGGAATAAAGGCTCGATTTGTTTGTTTTGTTTTGATTTTGCAACACCTCTTCGAAACTATTACCTATATATGGCTTATAGTAATACAATATTTGTGAATATGCAGACATCTCTTCATGGGAGCTGCCCAGTGATCAGAGGAGAAAAATGGGTAGCAACTAAATGGATAAGAGATCGGGTGCAGGAAGATGACTCTTCCTTGTAAATTAGTATTGGAGACAAGTTTTGCAGTGTATACAACATTCATCTTTTAATTAAAATTACGTATCTGGTTAAGATGCTTAATCCCGTCTTGAGTGTCTATAATATCATGTCCATTATCAACATCTCTTCTGTGAGATTGTCTCATAGTGAAATGTTTTTAAAACGTACCATCTAACATAAATTTGTTTTCCATGAGAAAATTTTATGCATGAACCTAATTCCATTACTTAACCCAAACATATGCTAAAAGGTCACATTTCTTGTAAAAGGAGTTGCGTATTATTAACCTAAATGTTATTAGGTGTAACCTACAACTTTTTTTCTCATATTTTTTCTTCTTATAGTGTTGTATGGAATATGTGTTTGCTACATATATACACATCGTAATCTCGATTGTAATATTATGAAAAGATTTGATTGCATTATTTATGTAGAGCCATCCACCAGCCACACGGGGACTCTAGGTTCAATTAACTTGAACAAATGACTTTAATTATGTTTGAATAGCGAAAATATAAGCTTGAAAAGTTGTCAACGGAACAAAACAAAAGTCGTGTATTCTCTTCTAAAATTTAAAATTTGGAACCAATGAGAAGCAAGGAAAAGCGTGTTGGAGACAATTATTTTCATTCATTTCATGCGTAAACATGTTTATTACACCAAATTAAAGGCATTATCAATCTAAAGTACATATGAAGAAAGTAGTTGAGATGAATACGTTACACCTAGTTTGTTTTTGTTGTGTGGATAGAATTTAGAAAGAGATAGCTGAATCAATGCAGAACATGGCTCTTTCCCCTTGTGTCGTTTTTGGCCAAGTATTGTATGCATTTAGGATGCACCGTGCACTCATAGTGCATTTTAGAATCATGAAACTTGTTATACTGAAAGATGCAACTTGTATACATTGAATTGTGCAAATAAGTCACGATTCAGTGTAAATAAGTCGCATCATTCAGTATAATAAGTTGTATGATTCTAAAATACACTATGAGTGCACGGTGCACCTAAATGCACACGAGACCACTCGTGGTCTTTATATAGGACATATAATAAATCACCTAATAATATTCATGTGCACTTTGATAAATCCTAAATAAGTTATTATTGTTCAAAGTCCCCTACAAATGCAAATGCAGTTTCTTAAATTCCCCAAAACAAACATAATTAAGGCTAGGGACTCCGAATAAAAAAATTATTTTTTATACAAATAAAATGAATATGATTATTTAGCAAAAGAGAAATAAAAATGATAAAAATATTAAAAAGGGACTAAGTAATAAAAAGTCAATTTATTATGAACTATGCCCTCCAATCTGGAATTGCATCTACTAAAGTGTTGATATACTTCTCCATTGCCATCTCTCTGCTCATCTCCCCCACTTTCTGCCAAGCATTCCTAATTTCAACATTCCCACAATTACATCAGACTAGTTCTATTATGTAAATCTTTAATTTGAAAACTTTCGCAGTTTGACCGTGCAGCTTGTTTGCAATTCTAAATTGTATTAGTTGCTTCATGTAAAAGTATTACTTGTTTTACCATAAAGTGATAGTTACCAACCATCTGCACGGTAAAAATGTTTTATAGGAGACTAACTCAACTTAAATAAATCTATCAAGCCACAAACAATTTAACTTGATACAAGTCAATGTTTGAAATCAGGGATAGAACCCAAAATAGTCCCATAACTTTCACCCTTTTTAAAATGGTCCAAAAAAAGTTTGATATAAGAAATTGATCTCAATTTTACGCGAATTGTATCATTTTCGTCTAAAATTCGCCAGAATTGACGAAACGACGTCGTTTTTTGTCATGTGCTTTATATGTGAGCATTCAATTTGAAGATTTCCGACTGAAATACATGACCAAAAACGACGTCGTTTCATCAATTCCGGCGAATTTAAAACGAAAATGGTATAATTTACGAAAGATTGAGATCAATTTCGTACATCAAACCTTTTTTAAGACTATTTTGAAAACTTTGGCAGTTTTGACCGTTTGCAATCCTAAATAGTATTAGTTGTTTCATCTAAAAGTATTACTTGTTTTGCTATAAAGTGATAGTTACTAAATCAGTTGCGCGGTAAAAATTAGATGCACGCTTACCACTTTGATCGAGCAGAAAGGTTGAATAACATGGGCTGATATTCATGACAAGGGCCTTGAAGAACACAGTTTTGAAGGCCGTACAATTCCATCTTCAAATCTGCATCAATTCCATCGCCATTTTTGTTCACAAAAACGACAGCTTCACCGAACATTTTCTCCAACTCTGTTGTCTCAATTCCCTCCCAATCATCCTCAATAGCACCCAATGACCCCTTATAAAAAATCCCATTAACCATTTTTTCTTCTTTTCTATCAAAAACCAATTCTTTTTCACACTTTTCTTCTTCTTCATCACCACCTTCTTTTACAGATTCTGGTTTATGCCGAGTTTTGGTGCTTTCTTCATACGAACCAACGATCAAGAAGAGTATTACAGAGATGCCCACAACGTACAACAGAAATATGTCCACCGCATCCATTTTATAAGAAAGCAAATTACAGAGGATGGAATTGTGAGTGCATGTAAATGTAGACGTTAAAAACTTAAAAGAGAAGAAGATTATGAGTTATGATGAAGATAAGTTTGATGAAAACAGAGAGTATATTCGGGCATAAAACTCTTAAAGAATGGGGCCCACATTGTTGGTGCCAAGTTTCATTATTAATGTGGCAAGAGAAGAGGTGTTCGAAAGCAACTCGAAAACTCTCTGTCGGTTGTACAGTTGTACTAGACTAGTAGTATAAATGATAAGAGTATATACTCTTGTTTATTGCCTTTCTTGCTGCCTTTTCTACTACGCTAAGGGACAAACTTTTTACGTATTACATCATACTAGTACATCCTAAAAAGTATTAGACGGTTTATTATGATTATTAGTTACACACTAGAAACATTAGTTGTATGCACGGTTGGATCCAGAAAATTTAAATAGGGTATGCACAATTGTGGAAATACTAAAATATATTTTAAAATCATTCCATTTAAAATAAAATGTAAGTCCTAAAAAAATATTCATATAAAAAAAAATATATAGGCAACTTAGAACTTGAAAACATATAGTAATATTAAAAATTACAATTTAAAAAGTATTTTTTCTAACGAAAAATTATAATTGTTCTCGATGAATTCTTATACTTTAAAAGTGGTACAAAATATTGTATCGTGTTTTTACAAACACGTCTATCTTTATATATATAAGTAACTAATCAATGACTCAAAAATTAATTTATGAAGTTATTCTGCAATTTACTTCACATAATTGACAAAAACTCATATGAGATATTACACACACGCATCGTGAGGCGGGATCTTCACCACAAATCACACTCCCCCTCCTAAAAGTGTTAAAGCGTCGAACGCCTATGTTATGCTCCGCCTCACATCGGCATTTAAATTTCACGTGTCTATTCCACATAATTAGTCATTACTATGAATATTCTTTTCACACTTGCAGTTGGCATACGAATGCATACCCTCTTTCCACACTTTTAATATTATTTAAATTAAATACTAAATATAATATGTATAGTAATTTTTGAGAGAAAAAAAGGGTATGCAAATGCATACCCTTTAACCATGTTGTATCCGCCTCTGGTTGTATGCAAAATGAGAATTTTTTTCTGAAATATTCCACCGAAATATAAATTAAAAGGTAGGAGCTGATCAAAATTCGTGGATCTTTTGCGAGTTGAATTGAGTCAAGTGAATTTTTCCTGAAAGTTGGGGTAAAGGCAAAAACTCTCAATCTGTGTTACTATAAAGATAAGTATATGTTACTATAAAGACAATTATATGATATTACATGATGATGGAAAAAAGGGCTTAATTGCAAATAAAATCATCACTTTTCACTCAATTGCAATTTAATCTAAATATTTGCATAATTACAAATAAATCACAATTTTTAAATATTGTTGCAAGTTAGACTTATATTGTCTGTTTCTCTTATTTGACAATCTTAATATTTTTTTCGTTATGCAAAATGACAATATTTGAATTAGGAGGTGACTATATCGATTGATCAAGTCAAAATTGGGCATAAAATATTATTTGTAAGTCTAACTTGCAACAATATTAAAAAATGGAGATATGTTTGCAATTACCAAATTTTTTTATTAGACTGCAATTGAGTGAAAATTTGTGATTTTATTTGCAATTAGACCAAAAAAAGGAGATGTTTTTATTAATTTAATTGTGTAATCTGGTGATATATGTGTTTTTATTTAAGACATGTTAATTACATCAAAAAATGGTAAGAAATAAAAAAGCAGGGAAAGTAGATGAAAATAGAGGAGAAATCGTTTTGTTATATAAGAATACACATTTATCTTTTTATAGAATACATTTGTGTATATATAATAATATAAAATTGAAGCGAGTTTTGTTATTTTACCTTTACGCGGATTTTATTAAAAAATATTTTTAACCGGATTGGATTCACACAAAAGTAGCGAATTTTTCACTCTGTTTATTTACTTCTCATTTTGATCTGTAACCCGTATTTCATATAAAAGTTTGTCATGCAAAATATACTAATCGTATGGCAAAAGTAGTACTAGTGACGGGATATCTTACTATCAGGTGCAAATTTAGTGTAATAAGCAATACTATCCCCACTTCTCTTTTTTGTCTCTTATTCAACCACAAACAACTCTCACTCTCTCATTCTCTTTGCAAAAAACCCACTCAACCCCCATTTTCACTGTCATTCGTCTGGATCTTTGGCTGGATTTTGGTTCTTGACCAGGGTAAGTGTGTGCGGGTGTCATGGGTCGTGATTTTCGTGTTGTCAGTGTATGGTGGGTGTGATTTTGACGATTTTGTGTTTTCGCCGCGATTTGAATCTGTATTTTTTAATTTTTGAATGATAGATATGTATGATAATACAGATCTTTTCGGTAGATCTGTGTACCGCTGGATATGTATTTTTGGTGTAGTTCCCGTATTTTTATACATCAGATGGTGAACTTTTTCTGTGATTTTATTTCGTGAAATTGATTCAATCCCAATTTGGAATGCTAACAAATACTCCCTCCGTTCCAACACGACTTGAACAATGGAAATGACACGCAAACCAAATAAAGTAGATTTTAGTGGGTTTGAGTGGAACAAAATAAGGGTATTGCGAGTGTATTAATATTATATTTATTTCTATTTTGAGAGTGTTCATGTCATGTTGGGACGTCCAAATAAAACAAGTATTCAAGTAATGTTGGGCAGAAGAAAAGTATTTATTTATTCCATATGAAAACGAGTTGCTAAAACTTCGTCAAAAAGTATGAAGGCTCCAGACTTTGTCAAATATTTATTTATTCAATATTTATTTATTTATTCAACAGTTTAGTGTTTTTTTTTTGACAGCACAGTTTAGTGTTTTATGAAAACCTCCTATATTGAAGGTATATAGTCAAATATTTATTTATTCAATATTTATTTATTTATTCAACATTTTAGTGTTTTATGAAAACCTCCTATATAGAAGGTATGTTATATAGGAAATTTGAATTTTTCTAGGAATTCTGTATTTTTCTGTGTTTATATCAGTGGAAGAAAATGAAGATGGATCTGGAATCTGTTGGGTTTTTGGATTTTTTTTTATAATTTTTTATGCATATGTTCATGTATTCGTACATATGGTCATGTATTCCGTGCATATATGAATATCAAAGATGTGTCAATTTTTTTACTTAGGCCTCTTTTGGATTAATAGATAGGAAAATGAGGGAATGGATAGATATATATGGATTACACGTCGTGCAAACCAAACTGCAGAAATAGGTGGATTTGGTCTGTCTAATGGGCCTAAACCTTTAATCCAAACGAGGTCTTAGAAGATGATAGGTAAATTTTTATGCTAATGGAAATTTTTTTATGAAATCTGGATTTTCTGGGTTTACTGAAAGAAGATGGTGAAGGGAGATGAAGATGGATCTGCTGATTTTTTGGGTTTTTTTTTCTTCACGAATTCGTACATATGTTCACGTATTCATGCATATGTTCATATATTTCGTGAATATATGCATGTCGAAGATATGAAAATCTTTTGATTTAGAAGATGATATGTAAATTTTTGTATTTAGATATGTAAATTTTTTTTAATTTTTTACATTATAAATATGCAATTTTTAATGTGTAAATGAAACATAGTTTTTAACTATAAGGTGCAAAATATAGTAAAGAAGATATTATAAATATAAATAAATAAAAAATTATGTTAAAAAAAAAAAATTGGAGATGGATGTATGCATATAAAATATCATCATTCTTCTATAAGGAATGACCAATTTTATAAATAGAAGATGGGGTAGTTATGTGGTGTAAAAAGAAGGTGAAAAAGTAAGGGCATTATTGTCAAAACACTTACCATTTTGCACCTCTCAGTAATGTTTCAAAAAGGTGACACATAGTTGCAATAAAACTCTTAGGATGATGTAATCCATTCTATCTTTTTCGATAAAAAAAATACTCCATCCGTCCCATTATAATTGTCCTGCTTTCCTTTTATGAATGTCTCATTATAACTTTTTCATTTCATAAAAGGAAAAAATACCTCCACTACCCATAATTTTTATCCTCAATTTTCACACAATATTACAAAAAATGTCACTCAGTACTCCACATAAATTGCAACAATATTTAAAAATGGTGATTTATTTGTAATTATTTAAAAGTTTAAATTAAATTGCAATAAAATTAAAAAAAATTGATAATTTTATTTGCAATTAAACCTAATAAACAACCACACGACCATTCTATCATAAATAAAGCACTCCTAGCCAGTTTGTTCATCCAGTAATTCCAATCGACTTCATAAATTAAAATTTGATGTGAGCATCAATCAAAGAGCAACACTATAATTTAATTAGAAAAAATATTTTCTGAGTTTTTTTTTTATTAATGAATTAAATTTGAATCAGTTGGTGATGCATTAGAAGTATTTTCCTTAATTAAATAAGTAAATTTATTAATTCTTGGGTGCAAATGTTACTCATAAATTAATTAGAAATAAAATATAAAAGAGGAGGAGTCAAAATGTAAATTACATAAATTTGCGCGGTCAAAGTCGTATTACGATAAACCTCAGGGTCCAGGGATCAAAATGGAAACAGATTTTTTTTTATCTATCTACAAATTCCCAATTTTCACGTTATGCGATTTGCTGCTGTTCTTCGGCCCCGCAATAGAAGATTCAATTTCAATTTTAGATTTCCAGAATCTACGAATAGTCTGACATCAAAGCAGGAAAATTCTGAGAACCGTTACGGAAAATATGGGTGGCGGTAATGCTCAAAAAGCCAAAATGGCTCGTGAGAAGAACTTGGAGAAAACGAAAGCTTCGAAAGGTTAGGTTATTCTCCCGTTCTTTGATTTCTGTGTTTGAGTTCGTTATTTAGATTTCTTTTCGTTGTTTCTGAGTTTCTGGATTGTTCGATCCGTGCAGGAAGCCAGCTTGACACCAACAAAAAAAGCCATGAACATTCAGGTATTACCTTCTATGCGATTAATGGATTCAAGTATTGATATGAGGATACTGACGTGTTAAGATAGGGCTAACATTTTTAGATTAACGGATTAGAGAGTTCAAAGTCAATTTATTTATTTAGAAAGGCATAGGTGAACATGATGATTTATGGCGCGAAGAAATATGGTATATTTTAAGGAAAATATATGAAATGATGCGCTTTTAGTTCATTGATTCAATGAAATAATGTTCTTATTTTCACTAATCCTGCCCTTTGTTCAGTCTTGATTGAGCCATACTCTGCCTCTGGCCTATTTGTTGTTCCTTTTTTTTAGTTTATTACGACTCTTACATGACGATATGGCATGATAGAAAGTGAGAATTTTTTTTTTTGATTGCCAATTTCTTTCTTCTACAAAAGAGGTCTGCATCTAGAGCATTTTTTAATGGAAGTAGAAACCCCCTAAGGAAAGTTTTTGCCTGCTTGAGTTCCTCAAGAGTTAGTTATGATGATGTGTAACATACTGTTCTCGACTTCAGTTTAAGATTGTTTAGTGCACATGTAATGTATGCAGTGGCGAAAAGATTAATGAGTTGGCATCAAAGCTGTGGGTTAGATAAGCCTTAAGTTATCAATGCGTAATGATCTCAAGAATCCTAGTTCAGTCATGACTTTAGAGATATTTTTTTTCTAGGAAATGTGTCATTGAAGGCATCATCGGGACATATGTTTAGTACTTGGTAGTCATAGCTATATTCTTAAATATTGGTCTAAATTATCTCTATGATTTTTCTTATGTGCTGCTTTGGCATCTGGTCTTCTTCTATGTGGTCCTAGGATTAGATTGTTTTGGATAGTCTTGAAAAATTGGATGCTGAAATTGCTCCAGTTCCCCATATTTTTCAAGATACACAGTATACAGTATTATTCTGCAATACTGAGAGTGATGTATATATCTCTTGATAGAAAATTGGAAGGGTACACACATACACACATATATATCTTTTACGTATCGTTTGTTCTAATAAAGATTCTCTCAGCATCTCTATAACTCCATCACATTACTTTCTATATACCCTACCAACTCACACATTTAGCTCCGCTTGGCTGCTTCCAGACAGTTCTGTAATCTGTTTAATAATCAAACCCACTCACCATCTTCTTCTGCATTCGTCCTTTTTCATCTGTGTCATAGTTATTAATGGCGCAAGGCGCCACAAGGCGTGAAGCAGCGCCTAGCGCCTTAGGCGCGCGCCTTGCATCCCTGGAAAAAACAACATAAGACCTTGATAATTTCTTAGTAAACCTAACCATTGCTTCTGTAGCAATACCCCAAGTCAAATTTTCACCTTGGTGAACCAACTCATCTTCATCTTCCATTAGACCAACCACCCACTCATTGCTTTCATCTATATCCCTCAAAGAGATAGGATCAATGTGATTACGTGAGTCATACCGATTACCAATGCTTCAACGCACGATTATACTTGATAAAAAGTGAATCTTGAAACCCTAGATGCGTTTCACTTAAATATTAAGACTTAAGAGATAGTATTTTTTATTATTCTGATGTTATTTGACAAATAAAAAAATGTTTATTTTTATTTCAAACCCTAGATGTACGCAAGGCACGCCTTAGGCGCGCCTTTTGCCCGAGTCAGGGCGTGAAAGGCGCCGAAAGGCGCCCCCAGGCGAGCGCCCAGAAAATCCCAACCGCCTGGACCTATGGCAGGCGAGGTGGCTAGCGCCCCGAGCGCCGTGCGCCTTAGGCGCGCCTCGGGCGCGCCTTTAATAACTATGATCTGTGTCACCTATTTCTTTCAATCTGTTTTGATCTAGCCAGATGGAGAGTGAAAAGATTTTTCAAATAGTCTATATGTAGTTTGCACTAGTGTAGCATTGTGTTTTATTTCATTTCTAGCTTGACATTATCCACCAACACTTGGCAATTTGTATTGGTGCCTGTTTAGTACCTTAGTTTGGGATATTTCTTTTAGGTCATGTTTTCTAGGCCCTTAATATTTAACTTTACTGCAGTTTTTTTTTTTTTTTTTTGTAAAAATATTTTTTATAAATAACGAACATACACCAAAGGGACAATGAGTCCCTACAATATTGAGCACTCGAAAAGCTATAAACTCAAGTTCTAATACTATCATTCACAAAAATTCTAAATTCCAATTGTGGAAATCAACAATATATTAAAGCAATTGAAGGATCTTGAGGCTGCAAGAGAATTACAGTTTAGAAAAATAAGACAACCTTGGTGGGATAAACTGTAGCCAAATACTGAAAAAAGATGAATAGTACTCTTGGGGTTTTCTTTGAATGGGAAAAAGTTGAAAGAAACAAGAACACAGCCTTAGCTTTTAAGGTGATTTATCATATAGGGACTTCAAAGTGCTTTCTCTATGCGTTTAAGCTTCGGAGGTTAGACAGCAAAGTAGCCGCTTTTTCCCTAAGTAGAGGTGAAAGAGCAAAGTAGCTAAGGAGAGGAAAAGAAAAGCCTTTTTCTTTCTCATTCCCAAAGCAAGCATCTTTGCCCACTTACCGGCCTCGTTCGGAGGCCTAGCAAACTCCCACCGTGTCCCAGATCACATTCCGTGAATCGAAAGGGGAAGCCTACTCATCTATCAGCTCCTCTCGTAGATCGGTGCGGTTACAGCATTCCTTTCTATTGCGCCTAAAATCTCTATTTCTGCTAATATTTCGCTCAGGTGGTCTTCCCTTATCTTCCCTAACGTTCAGAGTTGTTCTGGTTTGAGATGAGAAAGAGAGTTTGATTTTTCTGTACATGATTAGTTGCATTTAAGAAGCTACTTTTCTCTTGGGGATGGGTTCCAATATCACCATATAATTTTATGGGTTCCAATATCACCATATAATTTTAGAACATGCGGACGTGGAGTAGTGGACAAAAGATAATGTTGAAAATTTGATTGAATTGTAATTACTAGCCAACTAGGCAGAAACTAGCAAAACAAAAATGTGATTAATTTATGAGGCTTCCTCAACATATGGTGTGGATGGTAATATTTGTGGAGCCTTATATTTTCAAGTCTACTCTTACAAATTAGAGAAGAAAACAGGAGGAAAGCTGCATTTAAATCGGGTTATGACTTCTTTTGAAAATAGGATTGCGCTGCCCTAGAAAACTTTGATAAGATTCCACCATTGTTTATTATTTGTTTCATCTTTTTTAGATTTATGAGTAACTGAGTCATTGGCTTAGTGAGATCAATATGATTTTCATCTCTGAAAGATTCATTTTTGAAATCTATCTCTTTAGAGAAAAGATACATCTTGACTAAATCCTTACATATGCTGCAAATTTGAGGAAACACTATTAGTATTTCATTGACTGCATTTATTGTCTGAAATTTGAGTGTTTTATTTTAGATGATGAGTATATTGGTTGATGTTTTGGTTGATGGGTGCAGTGCAAGGTGTGTATGCAAACATTCATGTGCACTACGTCAGAGGTAAAGTGCAAGGAACATGCCGAAGCAAAACATCCAAAGGCTGATCTCTACACCTGTTTCCCTAATCTCAAGAAGTAAGTGAGATCTCATTTGAGGATCTCATGTTTAGTGTTTGAGTATATCGGGTTAAAGCTTTAGAACAATACTTCTGTGGAATTTGTCTATATCTCTTCTTTTGCAACTTGTGTGCGTAGTCGGTTATATACATCCAATCTTTTTACTGTTATTAATGTGAAAACATTCTTATGCTTCTTTTCTATCAACATTCACACTCCCTATAGGCCTATACTATACATATTGAGAATAGAAAACTATGTCATTCATTTTCTTGTTGTGCTTGTGTATAACTGTTCTATAGGTTTTCTCATATGTATAAAAAGGATTGGAATATGTATGATAATTCTTGTTTATATAATGAGAAGTTATAGTATTTTGGAGAACATTTGTTTAGTGTGTTGTTTCCTTTTCCTTACAGCTCACTTATTATACACATTTGTAAAAGTACCTGAAAGTTGGTATAGATTTTGGTGTTTTTTCACATTACATTTTGTCATACCTTCTAGGTTTTAAGTGCAAACACATTCTGCATACTGCTCAACGAAACAGTCACGATGTCCCCAATGATACAATGATTTTGTCTTCAAAATGACATTCCAATTGAAAAATGACCTGGGAAATTGGATAGAAAAAGAAGAAAAATTGTAGAATGCAGTCCCGTGTGTCAAAATCGTGTAGGGGGTGACTTGTTTATATACCACACAAATGACATCAAGTAGTGAACATTGTACTAATTAATACTCCCTCTAAGATTTTGTAAAGATATGAGAAATTTTTTATAAAATATATTTTGTAAAAATACATTTAAAATTTTGAAGTATTAAGAAACTTCTTGTTGAAAATTTTAATAAAATATGACTTGAGATTTTTTTTTTTAATTTAGAAAATTTGTTATTAAAATGTCCCATTCTTTTTTATTTCCACTCGTTTATTTATCAAGAAATATAATTCTATGCGTCACATCTTTCTAAATTTACAAGAAATTTACACAAAAGAAATGGAGAAGATACATTTCCGAATATTGACAGGAGACTGCAGTAACCAAAATGAAGAGATGTCGCCTATGCAAAACCAATTATTGTATTCCAACAAGAAAATCCCAAGCTATAGTTATACAGACATTATAACAAATTAGAAAACTTCAATGTTATAAACCGGTGCAAGCATATTTTCCACACAATACACAAGCAAACTTAAAATCCTTATCCCAATTAGTGTATTTAGTAAATGATTTACATGTATGTTAAACTACAACAAAAATAATTCTGCTGCATCCAACAAGGCTACTGGGCACGCGTGCGGCTATTTTCTGCAGCCCTTACTTGCGAGAAATATGGATGAGCCTATGCAAACACAAGCAACAATGTAACTAATTAATACCTAGAAAACTGATAAAATTTTGAAAAATAGCACATATAATTTTTTTGAAAAGCAGCAAATATTTCATTTTTAGGGAAGGCACGATTGAAGAGTACCATGGCTTCTTTTGCTGTGGGCCTATCTTGATGATCATATCGAAGGAGTTTGTCAAGGAAATCTATGGCCTGTTATCGACAAACAATAAATTTAAAACATTAAAACAAGGCTGATTGGAAGTTGATAAATATAAATTATATAAGAGTACAATGAAAGAGAATAACAAAATCATGACCTCGGGTGACACAAGATGCTGATTGTCAGCATTGATAAATTTCGACCATGGTTTCCGGCTGTGCCTATCAAAAAAACAAGGGGCCCAATTTTGTGATAGACATTTACTGATTCTATACTAAGGATAATTATGAAAAACTATCCTGAGGCTCAGCCTAATCATATATATATATAAACCAACTCTTTCAAAACTTGTAAAGGTGACATTACAAAACAGCTTCCAGAATAATTTTATTTCCAAAAGCTGTGAGAGGCGGCTTTGAAAAAAAGTGATTCTGGAAGCTGTTTTAATATTGGAATTAGTAACTTAGTAGTTGTTTCTAACATACCTTCCAACGAGGGCTTCAAGTTGAGGATCAAGCTCCAAATGGTATTTATGTAAATACGCATTCAACTCATCAGTTCCAAGTACCTGGAAAAATAATCTGATATCAGATACGCAACTAAAAGAACCCCTGTTAAAATCAAATAGACGAATACCTACAATTTTAATTTTCAAGGGAACAAACCACATACTAGGAAAAAATATCAAAGATTAGTTCTTGAACGAGGCAAAATGCTTTTACCTTAGCAATTTTCACAAGTTGATCCTGATTGTCGTGCCCATAAAAGAAAGGCTCCTTGCGAAATATCTGCATCATAACAGCAAAGCAAAATAAAGAAAAGATAAATACGTGATAATTGAAGAAAACCCCTCAGGAAATAGAATAAGGACCCTATCAGATCTCTCACCATTCCAGCAAACATGCAACCGAGACTCCACAAGTCCAAAGAATAGTCATAATTTTGCAAGTCAACAAGAAGTTCTGGACCCTTGAAGTACCTGAATTTTTTAAAAAGAAAGAAAAAATATAAAGATCTTAAACTGAAATGTAACTCAAGTCTGACATTGAACAAATGAAGCCAGATATAAAATTGAAAAGTCCTGCTCGAAGAAGGAAAAGAACAAATTCATTGATCCAGGTAAAGTGAATTCATTCCATGGACAATCAAGCAACTTTATAATGTAAAGTTTACTTGAAATAAGTCCATTCTTATTCAAGTGACTATGAAATCTTTAGTTAATTAAATGGGTGGTTGTCTTTTCACCATAACAGATCAGTTTTAAATAAAATTTATATATCACCTTGAAGCAACACGGACATTATATTCCTTTCCAGGGTGGTAAAATTCTGCAAGGCCCCAATCAATCAAGCGAAGCTTTCTCAACTCATGGTCAATCATTACATTATGAGGCTTAACATCTCTGTGCATTATTCCCTGTGAGTGACAGTAATCCAGAGCCTGCAGGAGAATATAGAATTTTGTCTTCTAAGGTTAAACTACAAAGAAGGTTTAATATTACATAATAATGAATCATTATTATATTATCCAAAAAAAATATATTGTTAAGAACCATTAATAAACAACCATCAAATTAAAAGAATAAGATAAAAATCAAGTAGACTATATTAATGAATCAGCTAATCAAACACCTTTTGTATAAAGCAGTCACAGGAAAAGTTTATAATACAAACTACAAGTATACCCCAACTTCTGTCATCTTTGTCTTTGTTAAGAAGTCTTGAAATTCCTCATTTCATAATAGAAAAAAGGAATGGCAATTTTTTTTTAGGATTAGAACATAATTGCAATTTCCCCCTCGAGGAAAACATTACGGAGATTCAAAATCACAAATGTAATCTGATTCCTAACAATGTGTTCAACATGTGCTCCATAATATGATCACTACTTACTTTGGATTATTTAAAAAGTTAAGACTGAAGTTACTGAACATCAAACTTCAGAATTAACAAAACACTGAGATCACGTTAGTGACAAATTATTTGATGTACGCTATATCCTAACTGACTAGTTGTACAACAATGGTTGAGTATTCAAGAGGTAAGGCTTCTATCAAGAACTTCTTAGAACAGACTAATTTTATTCCACATTCCTGCATATTAAAAGAAAATAGTGGATACACATGGAGGATCTGGTGCAAAGATAAATATAAGGGGGCGCTTGTTTAGAAATTCTTCTATGGGAATGAGAATGAGTTTAGGGTAATTATGATGGTTTATGAGAACAAAACCACTACGTCTCCTCCTAAAAAAGGTAATCATTACCCCATTTTTTGATTATCCATTCCCCCTCCTACAATCATTTCCCTACTCTGCAACAAACAAGTATTTGTTGTCACTTTATTCCAAAACTAGGGCAACACACTAGCAATGCAACCTCTATTGGGAATATCCTTCCTCCAACATCATTTTCATTATGGGGGCATAGAAGGAAAATATATTTTCATTACCATTACCATTGAAGATTTTGAATCAAGCACCCCCCCCTAAGATAATTTAATTGAACTGAAGTAGACAACTGAATTTGGAAATTTGAATTAACACCCAATTAGTGCAAACCTATTAATTTGTTTGTTCATTTACATTTCTAAACATCTCACACATTGCAGAGATGGTGTTCAAACGTGCATCTCTTGCATATAAATCTAAATAATGCATATTACTATATAACGTTCCTGAACTCCCTTCTCTTCAGTCACATTTAAAAAAATAAAAATCATTACAAAATCATCTAAATAATGCATTAGAAATCAAAACTAAACAAAATAATGAAACTTTCTGCTTACCTTAAGGAGCTCATATATGTAATAACGTATGTCATAGTCCGTTAATGTAGGATACAAAACTTTGAAATCTGTACTGTTCACATATTCAAATATCAAGCTAGGAGTTTTCGAGTGTTGATCTCTGACAATGTCTAAGAGTTTAACAATATTTGGGCCCCCGCGTAGGTTTTGCAGTATTTTGATCTCTCTCTTAATCTGCATATGATCATAGAACATAATGATTAGAAAATGTACTTGGATTAATCTGCTGAAGTGCATCTGCAGCGATCAAAACATACATAAGGAAATTCAAATTACGCCAAGTATCTCCACATCAACAATAATATACTTCTATTTACAAAAATGTACATAAGCAAATATTTCCAGAACAGATATCTTACAAGGACCGGGGAACACAAAGTCAGAGTTTGCCTCAGCAATAATCTGCTCATGTTTATACAAGAAACCAGTATGTAAGAACCATTATAAAATTTCTGAATTTCATTAAAAAATATTAACTTTTACAGGTAACATCCAACTATAATGACCTTGGTAATTGGTAAGCAATGTATATGGAATATAAGACAAAGAGCATCCGTCAAATTAGACAACCAGTATGTGGATTGTCAAGAAAGTTCCTGATTAAATGTTCATAATTTTTCTTGGTTATATAGAAAGAAATACCTTTTTCTTCTTCACAGGTTTCAGAATCTTGATTATGCACCTCTCGTTGTTGTTGACGTTTATACCTTCAAAAAACTTCACTGTACTTCCCCTTCCAACTTTGCGTACAACCTCATAATCATCCTGGTCACTGAAAATACACAGAATGTTTATATTGGGGGTTAACTCCAAGTCTATGCATTCTTGCGAACAACCTCATAATCAACCCTGATGGCAAAAGTTATACACTTGCACCACAATCAAATAGAAATAACTAATTGAAAAGTACTATAGAAGTCATAATACAAAAAATGAATGTTTCATCGTAATCGCACCCTCATTGCTTTATTCATTTTCCTCAAGAAATGTCTTATCGCTCTTCTTTTTTTACTTTTTTTTTTTTTTTTTTACAAAAGAACACAACGATCAAGTTAGCTGCACTTTAATGTAAGCTTCAAAGTTGGAACAGAAAGAATCCACGATAAATTAGGTATACGCCTATTCAATCAGACAGAAGACTTATTCAAAATAATACTCTAATTCTACTTCACTGATTCATTCAAATGCGTTAAACTAAAAAAAAATAAAAATCAAACTTCATTCTAACCAATTAACCCTAATCTCAAGTAACGCTAATGAACAAGTATCCCAAATCAAGACGATTGGTGAGGTATTAAGGTGAGCAACGAAATAAATTAGAATAATTAACAATTTACCCCCACTGGACAGTGAGGTTTTCATAATCCCAGTATTCCCTAGGGCGCACAACATTTACATCGGTGTAGACCCGCGCTTTCGACATCCCCGCGCCGTAGATCTCCGGCGGTACAGAGTCGTGATCTTATATATGGATGTGGCGACGGGGGACGCAGCCGCGCAACCGACACGACACGACGGCGGCGCAGATGTACAGGCGGCGAATTCCGCTTGTTATTGTTGATGTTAGTTAATTTGAGAAGACGATAATAACAAGAGGGATTTTGAGTAAAATAAATAAAGGAGATTGATTATCAGATCTTTCGGTAAAATTAGATTAGATTGTGAGAGTGTGTAACCACTGTCCACCAAAATATCTCGCAGGAGAGCAACTTGCACTCTATGATTTCTTATTAGTCCCTCTCACTCTGTCTTAATTTTAATTGTCTACTTTTAGTAAATAGTCGTCCTAATTTTTATTTGATCATTTCCTAGAAAAAAAATAAAACAACTTTCACTATTATATAATATTATTATTTCTCTCCACTTAACTCACTTTACACCATTTAATACTATTATTTCCCTCCACCAAACACACTTTACCTACTTTACACCATTTAATATTATTATCTCTTTTTTTTAAAATTTCGTATACCATTGTCAATAATAAAAAATAGGACGGAGGGAGTATTATTTTTTAAAAATATGTAGCAATATTAAAGTTTAGAAAATTATATAAGAAGAATGATTAAGTCATGTATGCATTCAAATGCACCGTAAATTCATAGTGCATTTTAAAATCATGTAATTTGTTATATTGAAATATACAACTTGTTTACACTAAATCGTACAATTATTAATATAAAAAAATAATTGCACGATTCAGTATAAACAAGTTGCATCTTTCAATATAGCAAATTGCACGATTCTAAAATGCACAATGAGCGCACGATGCACCTGGATGCACATGAGACCCACTCTAACTTTATACTATATTTTAGCATAATGTAACTGTATTAATTATGAACAAGTAATTTTGACTAATATCAATTCAACAAATTATTAAAGAATAAATAAATTAAATATAATATAATAATAATTATTAAATAATGAAACTAAATTTAATATCCAAATATTTCCTTTTCCATGATATATTTACCCTTATGAATTACGATTTTATGATAAATATTTTTATACTTTTATATTTATTAAATCATAAATATATTTTTTTTAAAATAGCGAACTTCAAGTTTTTTAAGAGCATTCACAACCATTAACGCTACACTAGCGCGACTTCACGCTAGTGTAGCGTAATAGTTCGCGCTACATTCGATTTTGTCTCCAACCGTTAACGCTACATTTTACACTACATATATTATTTTTTTATTTTTATTAAATTAAACTATACAATCTAAACTTAATTAATACATTATACAATTCTAAACTTAATAAATTTTATACACTTATTTTTAAATATAATTATTTTTTATTACATATTTATGTATATAAAAAAGACAAAATTTATAAAATGACATTAAATTAAATTTCATGATAAAATACAGCCATGCATATTAAAAACATAACAATAACACTTCAAAGATAAAACAAATACACACGATACAAAAAATTGAATAAAAAACGATAACAATTATTTAGGCTTCCGAGTTAGAATACTCATCCCACAAATGATTAATCAATGCATTTCAAAGTGCAATGTGAGCATCTTTGTCTCTAATTTTTCTATATCGAGCAACAAATGCTTGAAAAAGGATGAAGATCATCATGTCACCATTTCTATATCGGGGTGGTAACTCTATTGCAGCTTCAATCGGCCATTAAGATCTCGTTCATCTTCAATTATCATATTATGCATGATTATGCAAGCACTCATTATATCTAGCAAATCAACTTTTGAGTGAATGCTCATTTTGTCTACATCATTGGGCCCACTTGTTGGTCACATGGGCTTGTTTATTGTCTGTAATAACTTCTTCTCATTTATCTGTAGAACACATCTCAATCCTCTTAAATAAGTAGATATACATATCTCAGTATTGCGTCTTTATTATTTTTTTGCACCATGAATTCACTTGTTGTCAAAAGCGTGATCGAACTTCGAGGGAAAGCTATTGCAAGAGGAGCAAGATTGGATGAAGCCACTACGGTGTCAGAAGATAATAGAATTATCATGATTGATATGGATACCATTTCTGATCCACGTAAACGTGCATTTGTTCGGATGCAACAAGAAAATATTTATCGCAAAAATGCTGTAAGTCTTCAACAACCACAAACTAATGATGCATTTGACATGTATGTGGTAAATTTTGGTGATCTTGGAGGGTCAGGAAGTAATCTCGGTCCTTTTTAATTAGGGCGTTTAATTTCAAGTATCGTACTTTTTTAGCTTAAGAATCATGATTCGGATTTTAATGTATTTTGTGTGATTTAATTATGAATTATGTATTTTGTTTTAGCATGTTATGTATTTTAATGTATTTGTGTGATTTAATTATGAACTATGTAATTTATTTTGTGATTTATGTATTTTAATTTATTGTATTTTATGTGTTTTAATTATTTATCTAGAACTTTATTATTTAGTTTAAAATCATTTTACATTGTAAATGTAATAAATAATAATTTTCACAAATAATAATAGTGAAAATGAAAAATGTTAAAATGTAAATTGTATTAAAAATAAATAAAAACAAAAAAGAAAAGATGTAGTGTGATGAATAAGACTCTACATGTTGTTTTTGAATCTTGCACTACACTACACTAAGATTGTTGTTGAAGATCATCTTCTGCTTAAATATAATGGTAAAGTAAAGATGTAAATTATATGAGAATGCCCTAATAGAACTGAACTCAACCTTGAAACAGTTTGGAATCTATTCATTTACAATTTTTTTTTGAAAAAAGTGTATATTTGCCCTTTTTCACTTAAATTATACCCCTCAAGTTAATGTCGTTTACATCAAGTTTGCCATTTTTATAGACAAATACTTATAATTTGCCATTTTATAGACAAATAGTTATGTACACCACCCTTTGTATCAATTTAAAATTAGTTTAATTGATTTTTTTTAGTTTTTTTTAGTTTTCATTTTTTTTTAAATTTTTTTGTTTTGTATCAATTTAAAATTAGTGTAATTGGATTTTTTTTTTTTAGTTTTTTTTTTTTTACCCGCCCCGTCCGACATTATTCCCACCCAAACCCAACCCAAGTGGTTATGGTATTCACTCGGCTTAACGATTCATGATTTAGAGTTTAAGATTCATGGTTTATGGTTTAACTATAGGGTTCATGGTTAATCCAATTTTTTTTATCCAATTGCATCGCTAATTGGTGCCGGTCAATTTTTTTTGTGCCATTTTTGTGTTTCAAGATTATTTCACCTCCTGATCTTTTAACATACTTTTAATTGGGTAATGGTTATTCGTTGGATTTTTTTACCCATTACACGTAAAATTAATCTATCCTATGGAACACGGAGTTTAACACAATATATCGAACAGATTTATATTGTGCAAATTGGTGCATATGAGCATCACTTTTTTTTTATTTGGATCACCAGCAAGAGTGATATTTATAAATAATAATTATATTCAAGATATGCTTTGAGAAAAGTCAAATGAATGAAAGGTAATAACATGCAATCATGCAGAAGAAAATGGATTTTATTTTAATTTTATAATAAGGTAAAAAAAGAAAACACAAAACTTGCTCTTTTCCTGAAAAATATAGATCAACAATCTTACATGCATAGATTAACCCACAAGTTATAATCTCTCTATATATAATCTAGTAACATCAAAAACTGTACACATGAAATGCTTCTCATCAAACTGGTGTATGAATAAAATGGTAAATAATGACTGTATCCTGTTAATTCAAAATTAGAAACTAAGACTGAATCCTGATCTTCATACATCTTTAGGCTGGATTTGCTCGAAGTCAAAAACCTCAAACATGAGTTTTCTTACATCGGGCTTCCCGTAAACGGCGTACGCAAGGCCATGAATGGCTTGTTGAACGGACGTGGTGGCTGGATTTCTCAACCTCCGGTTCTGCTCGTACTTATCTTGTACTTCCTCGCTGTAAATGATGTGCCGATGGAGAGATTTCTCCCGCAAGTACCTGCCGCAGAACTTGTTCATTAGAACACGACGGTGCTTTTCTTGTAACCATCTTCCGGGAGCATCTAGATGCTTCATAAGCAACCTCTCGGCCAGTACAAGATCCTGCCAAAGATTGGGAAATCTAGTCAACTGGTGCACAACTAATACTGTTCAATGAAAACAACTAATACTGTTCAGTGAAAACTACTAATACTGATCAACTAATACCTTTGAGTAAAACAACTACTATTTTAAAATGCACTTTAGTTGCACGATGGAACTGGTGCATAGGACTATTTGCATTTTAAAGAAAGTTGCAGAAGACGAGTAAAATAGAATCAAATGGAAAATTGAAGCATTTATGAAAGAGAGGACACAGTTAAGATTAAAAGCAGTACCTGGATCTTTTGACCAACATATTCCAAACGCTCGAAGCAAAATCGTGGATGCTCAAACTTGTATTTTGATGGGTGGAGGAAACTGAGCTGTGTTTCATATCAAGCATAACAGAGAAAAGAGCGTTAGTGAACATAATGGTAAGGGGATTAGTAAACTCTCTTTCTTCCCCCAGCCATATGGGGATCAGAATAATGCATTGTTTGTCGTTATGAAATACAATAAGATCACGTCAAACCCAAAATACCAAAGAAAGTTATCATGTGTGGATTGCAGTAAATCAAATCTTTTAAGGCAATGAATTTGAGTCCCAAATAAAAGAAGGTACAAGAGGATTTCACAATCTATAGGACTGCAGCAAATAATGAAGAAATGAGTTGATATTCAGTAGCTGGATTTAATTCAAAA
Source organism: Stenogyne calaminthoides (assembly GCA_037126765.1). Classification (NCBI taxonomy): domain Eukaryota; kingdom Viridiplantae; phylum Streptophyta; class Magnoliopsida; order Lamiales; family Lamiaceae; genus Stenogyne; species Stenogyne calaminthoides. The sequence continues at coordinate 33,266,990 of JBBCBC010000002.1, forward strand.
GAGTCAATTACAGATGAATGAAGTTTGGCATACAGAGTAACATCGAGATTAGTAATTTACTTAAAAGGCATATCCAACACGAACTGCTCATGGAAGTTAAGGTTGGGTAAGAAGTCCTTTGAACCAAGATAAAACCATACTCCTATTTTGGTTTCATTCCTGTCAACTTTTACTAATTGAAAAATAGTCCTGTTACTTCCAATTGTTAGACATTTTAGTCCGATAACTGGCTGTAGGGTCAACCAGGTGTTTCACCTCCTACAGCCGTAACTGACTAAAATGTTGAAAATTTGAAGGTTCCAGATTATTTTCAATTCGATAAAATCGATATGACTGAAATCGAAATATAGGTAACTTACTGGACTAAAAATCTATTTTCCCATTTCAAGTAGAGCACACAAGTAATCACGCAACCCAAAGCATAACTGCATTATCAGAAAGAATATACCTGCAATCCTAGTCCAAGCTCGATACTCCTGGCTTCAGTGATCTCAGGAATCCTATCCTGTATAGGCAGGGATATCCAAGTGTTTTCATCACCTGAGGCCTACTATCATAATCCCATATATTTCCACGGAATCGATGCATACCAGGTGGAACGCATGCTCTAAAAGCCCTCGGATGAGCGAAAAAGTGCATCTTCCGTGGCTGTCAAACATTAAGACCTCTATAAATTCTTCGTAAGTTCAGTTTTGCATTACATATGCATCCTTAACATAAATATTAAAAACAAGATTATCAAAAAATTAAATAAATGACTCGATCTCTTGTCCTGACCCAACATATATGGGCATGCGACCTCGCACCAAGTATTGCGGCCAAAATATTCCTCATGATGTCGAAGTCTTGGTGCACAAAATTGGTAAATACTTCGTGCACCAGTCGCCATAGTGCAACTCAAGTGCATTTTTAAATGGTATTACTTCTTTTACTAAAACGTATTAGTTGGTAAGTATTAGTTGTTTACACTGAAAGATATTAGTCGTTTCATTGAACATTATTAGTTGTGCACCGTGCAAACTGATGCACCCAAGTGTTTAGCCACAAAACTCTAGGTGATAAGGCATGAAGAAAATTGTCTTTTATCATCAGTTATAGTTTGTACACCTACAAGTCATTTCGCTTAGTTACCATATTCAATACAAGAACGAAAAATATCAGAGGAATTTATAGATCCAGAATAAATTTTCAATTACTACCCCTTCTTAGTAATGATCATGAATATGAAGACTTCTTTTGTTTTTTTTTTTTAATAAAATTGAGAATCTTTAATATTACAGGAATAACGATTCTCGCTTTTGGGGCAACTTTTTCATTAGACAATGAACAAAATGTGAAGTACTATGATATAAGCGGATAAAAATGTTAGTGCAAAAAGATTGTGTCATTTCTCAAAAAAAAAAAAAAAACTTCACAATAAATTCAGAATATATCTCATAACAGTTTTAGGTAGTTAGAGAATTGGAAAGAAGAAAAAAAGGAATTTAGCATTTACCCTATATGAAGCAACATCTTGCCAACTCAGTTTTTAGTGCATCAAACTCAACAGAAACATAGTCTACATCTTCAAGTTGTCTTCTCTCTTTGGGCTGGCAGTCTTCGCCTCTGGGTCAAGTCCAAACACTTGAAAAGAACACAATACACTTCTGGCATCCCAAAACACAAATATATTGCCCCAAAAAATTTGAGAACACAGACCTGCATGAGTAAAATCATTAGCTACGTCAACATTTTATTATGTGTGGCTCAATATGCAGTGGTTTCTACAACAAACTAAAATTGTAGCTAGAAAAGCAACTGAATCACAAAACTGAAGGACGCTTGAAAAGTATATTTAAATTACAGAAATGAAAAACAGAAAAAATAAAGATACAAATATAGTGAATAATGCCAGAGAAGGGTAAAAGACATAGGTGATTGGTATATTTTTTATTTCTGTAGTGAAAGAGTTGGTCTTATGCAAAACAGTTTGACTGTACAAATGCCTCACAACTAATACTTTAAAGTATAGCAACTAATACATTTGAATGAAGTAACGAATACTCACAAACTAATACAAAGACATTTTAATGAAACAACTAATACTGTTTTAAAAATACACATAAAATGCAAAACTATTGTACGGTAAAAGTAAAACTAGTTTATTTTATAGGACTTTGCCCATTTGCATGCAAAGTTGTTTACATCATCCCTATGAATTATGTTTGGAACCATGAGAAGCAGATTAATCTTTCATATAAAAGCAACTTTAGGGCAATACTACGGTTAGTTTTACCACACCTAGTTCAGCTAAACTTCACCAAAGACATTCTCTATAGCATTAGACAAGGGTCACACTGTATACTGAAACTTCATACTATAATGTACTTTCGTCACATCGTTAGCAGTGAAAATAAATACTCCTAAAACTCAAAAAAAAAAAAAAAAAACTATATTGTATGTTAGCAAGAACAATTTAATAATTTATCTAACCAAATCAAAGAATGTGGAGATTAAACCCCACAGACAATGGCTAAAAAAAAACTGTTTGTAAATTCAGGACGTTTTTAGGCGACATTCACAGGCTTTTGGAAAACTTTATAACTCGATTTGCTTAGTTTGTGAACTTAGAAATCCTAGAGGACCATTTCTCCACTTTCACCACCTAAGCTTAGAGTTTATTACCCCAACGCCCTCATTTGGAACCGCAAAAAAACAACAAACACTCTAATTTCTGGAAAAGCATGAATCAACAACACATAACACAAAGTAACCAAATTTAAATCAAGAAACAAGGACCAATCCCATACTTAACCGGAGGCTCTCGATCTTTCCGAAGTAACCTATCCATATCATCATAATGAAACACCAAATTCTGCAAACTAGCCGCTTTAATCCACTTGGGCAAAAACCTCTTCCCAATTAAAGCATAAACCCTCTCCCTCATCGGCCCCGGTGATTCCCTCGGATACCGCTGCAAGAAAAACTCACACAACGCCAATTCCAGCACATACTGCCCCAAAAACCACAACCTCGAATGCCCTGACCGCACGTGCCGCGCATTCGTCCTCTCACAATGGGGATGCTGGAACGCCAAATACAGCAGCGTATCGAATTGCTTAGCCGGATTATCATCTGCATAATTTTCCGAGGGCTCTAAAGGGTACCCTAGGGCCTGTTTGGCTTCGAGCAAAAACTCGTCTATCCAGGTTTTATCGGCGTTGTTTAACGGCCTCGAAGGGAGGCAGGAACTCAGAACAGGGAACGATTTTAGGGACATTTGGGCGCTATTGAGGAATCGTTCGGCTAATCGAGCGTCATCTAATGGGGGTTTGAGGATGAATCTCTTTGGGGGTGCTTTTTCTTTTGGGGGAAACTGTTTTTTGCGCTCTGCTAATTCTTTTCAGGAGTCTTTGAGGGCTGTTTTGGGGGGAGCTCTTTTTAATGGTTGGTGACTGCTAAAATGTGGAATTTGTTTTGGATTTTGGGGAATTTGGGGTGAGTTTGAATTAGGAAAAGGGAGAGGGAAGATGAGAAAGCGAGGTCTGTTTTGAGGTGCAGTGTGAAGATGAATACAACTCCATTGGAATTGTGGGAAAAGGGTGATGAGATTGTGAAGTGTAGTTTAGAACGAATTGGGATTAGATGGGTGAAGACATTGATGAGGTTTTTGGAGGGTTTTGTTGCAGAGTTTTGGGAGAGTGAAGTGGATAAGGAACAAATCGATTTTTTTTGGGGAAAGATGACCGATGGCGGAATTGTGAAGAGTTGAAGCAGAAATGTAGATAATTGATTTTTTAAAGGCGCTTCACAGCGTAGAACGCTTTTAGAGTCAGCGAAAGGTCTAATTCAACGATTTTTTTTCATTTCTAAATCCAAAGAAACCAAAAAAAATTCAAAGATATTTTAAATATCACGAAGGATGATCCAAGAAAAGTTGGGGCCGTGAAACAAAGCCTTGACTTCATGATCAAGAGGACAAGTATTATGACCCAATTATTTTTTGTAGTCTGTTTCAGAATGCTTCAAATTTATCAACAATTAAGACATTTGAATAAACATGAACCCATTAATAATCGATATCCTGATAGAATAACAATTCATAGTGTAGTGCCAACAACTCGATAGTAAGCACGGAGAAGCGGCTCTTGAATCGAAATGGAAGAAAATGTTACTTGAATATTTCCAACATGATCCCCAAAACAAATGCATCGCAAATTTACATGATCTCGAAGACAAATGCGATCGAAATTTGTCATTGTTCTCAAAAGGCGGATCAATATTCGTCTTCGGTGAACCCGCTCTCCGGCCCCATCTCCCAAGTTGTCGGATAACGATCTAGGGATTTAATGGTAGTTCGTCCACGCCTGAATAGATTTCGTCCTTCTAGAACTAAGTTTGACAGACAGTTAGCTCCCAAGCCCTATGTTTATTGTGATTGTATTGAAACATCACATTTTACATGGCTAAGCATAGACCACAAACATCTCCAAGAAAGCTAGAGGAAAAAAAAAAACATTGTTGATTACAATGCATCATTCTTTGAAGCTCCAATCGTCAGATCCATCGACCGCCTTTCAAAAAACTAACACGCCATGTGGCAAAAGTGTTGTTGAACCCCATCAATGATAACTCCCAAGCAGTGGCGACCTGGAATTTAAAATTGCAGATAATAAATTTTTTATTTATTACTTAATATTCAAAGTCTTATCTGCAATTAAAATAAATGATTGTATGACCGTGAAAAAGTCAAAATTTAGCCTAGTTCAAACATGTAAAAAAAAAACCTAGTAGGTCAAAAGAAAAAAAGTAAAGACTCTGCGTGAAACCAGTCTACACATAAACTATATCGTTGTTATCTGAAAAAAATTATCATTGTTATGTATACCAACTATCAATGTTTAAAAAATAAAAACATTTTTCTAATGTAGATAATTTTTATACATAAAAAATAAATTTTTTTACTAAAAATTGATATTAAAAAAATACGCTAACTCATGAACTCCTGTTCTAAAAAGAATAAAAACCACTGTATATTTATATAGGCGAGTAAGAATACACTTGGTTATATTTTGTTTAAGAAAAATGTAATATTCAAATAAAAAAATTATAATTATAATCACTTTTGTATTAAAGTATGACAAATGAGTAACAATATGAATTTATTACTCCTAGGTCCATATATAGACCCAATAATACTCATAGGTCCACACCTTTTAAAAAATTAGTAGTAGGTCCAAAATTGTGTTTGCTTTTACCACTATACCCCTTTACACAATTTTGGGATATAATTCAGATTTTAATTTTAATTCTAATTATCTCATCACACCTGCTCTCTCTCATAACCCAATTCTGTTCTTTTTCAAAATCACCCCCAACCCTAAAATTTGCGGCGCCGTCCGCCCATCCACCGCTGCCGCGGCGCCGTCACACCCAAACCAAGAGAGGCTGCCCCCGAAAAGACCAGAAAGAAGCAATAGAAATCACTCCCGCGGTTGTACCCAGAAACCGCCGCCTCCGCCCATCTCTCAGAAATCGACGGCTCGCAAAACCTCACCCAACCCCGTCTCCGCGTCCCACCTTCCCGCGACGCGCTGATATTGCTGGTTTTGGGATTTTGCATTGATTGGGATTTTTGAGATTATTAGAATATTTTTGGTTTTATTTTGCTTCAATTTTAGGATTTTTTGGTTTATTTTGGATTTCTTCTATTCCAAGGTAAAATAATCCAATAGTCAGGAAATTTTCTTTGCTTGGTTCTCGACTCTTCTATTTTTGCATTTATTTATAGATTTGTTGTTTTTGTGGTGTTTGGGGGGGACAGATCTAGTGATGTTTTTGGCTGTTGGAGAGACTTACCCCGATAAGGTGGATTTAGATTTGAAATTGGGGCCTCACCAACTCTACAGACTTGAGATGAACATGTTTATCAATTTGATGAGCATGTTCATGTCTAAATGGGAGTACGAAATGTGTAATTTTGTATGAAGATGAATTTTTTATTGAATTTTTGTGTAATGTTTTATTTAATGTTTCTGTGTAATTTTAAGATTTTTAGATGATAAATTTTGTAATGTTTTCATGTGAATGTGTAATTTTTTTTTTTGGTTTACTATCTGTAATTTCTGGAATTTTTTGTGTTTTTATGACAAAAAATTTTGAAAAGTGGAAAATTGAAGAAAGGATGATGAAAAAATAAAAAGATGGAGAACAATTTTCCGAAAAGTGGGAAAAACGAAGGAAGAATGATGGAAAAAAATGAAGAAAGATGGAGAAAGATGAAAAATGACAGAGGAGTCAGGTGGAAATCTTCAAATTAGAATTAAAGGATTGTAGTCTTTTTAAGTCCTATTTTTGCACTTACGAGTAATTTTAAAAAATGAGTTGAACTAGGGAGGTTACAAGTTTTTGGAAAAAATGAGTTGAACTGGAACAAGTAAACTAAGGGTGAGCCACTTTTAACAATATATGATAGAAAATATAGTAAAAAGGACGTCATATCCAGCCTCAAAGAATAAAAAAGTAAAGGCCCAAATATAATCTCATTACAATTTGAAATTGGCCCAGGTTATTTGCATCGCCAACATTAGTAAAGACACACCTGTTAGAAATTTTGTATTAAATTTTAAATTAAGCCCAAAAACAGATTAGACAGACCAACAGACCAAGTAATCGACTCATTTATTTAATCGATATGATGACTAATGAATCAGATAGACAAATTGACGATAAGATATGTCACATACTGAGTGAACTCAATACGATATAAAATGGTCCAAGAGTAAGACAAGATATGTCATACGAAATGTCGAAGACCAATCGAGTCAAGACCAATGAATGTAAGACCAATGAGTACACTGACCGCATTTAGCCGGGCTAGTCGATGATCAAAGCGGACACGTATAAATAATCGTAAGACCAAGATCAACACTACCGGTAGAGACCAAGACAAGAAGACTCCGGCGAATTACATCGGCCGAGTCTAAGTCAGGCTAAGACAACTTACATCAAGACTTATCATCAGATCTACATGATTATCCGACGTCACCACACCTCGTGGTCAACCGATGTTGTACCAAGTCATACGTTGTTAATCGTAATGTTAATGTCAACTTTAGTCAGAACAAAACATCGAAAAGTGTACTTTTAACCAATGAGATCAAGACACGATGTAAGGAGTCGATAACGCGATCTTTGCACGATAACAAATGGCTGGGGAAGGACAAAACATACACGCCGGCCGCTGCCCCAAGACGCTACATCAACCCCCCGCATTTACCAACATAAATTTAATTCAAATTGCTTTCCAAATCCGTTTTTGATTTCAAAGTTCATAAATATGGGATCACTCTTCATAAATGAAGACAAGGAAATTATCATCAAGCTTCAAGATGGGCACTTTCCGACGAAGAACAAAATTTGAAGAATAATTCTAAAGGTTCATCCCATTATTCTAAAGATAAATTCATCCTTCAAATTTTTAGCTACATAAAGATTCGAGATAGATTTCCGAACAACAACAAATCTTTACCCAAAAACCCAAAAGCAGTGCTAAGTTTGTTTTGCAAGATTTCACTAGTGGTTTCTAGTTCTTGATTGATCGGCTGTAGGAGAACTTCAAACATCTGCTGGTTGTACCGTTAGTTGACTAAATACATTAAACTAAGTCCAAAGCTGGTTAGTTGGCGCTCGCCGACAGGAAGTTGTTTACGCAGGATCATGGTCCAACCATCATAAAAATCTCAGGTGCTACTTTCTGGCCTTTACTCATGCATATTATCAAGACACAACCCGAGTTTAAATCAGATATATACTGAAAGTCAGATCACCAGATCAAGAATCCATCCGACCAATACACCGTCATCTCGACGAAATGCATCGCAGACCGATCTATAAACCGTTTCACACAAAGTTAGAACTGCCTCCGCGACATCGGGCAATCGATAGACAATTTAACCGACCGCCATCAGCGATCGCGAAAGTCGATATCACCAAACCCATTCACACGCGACTCTAACAGCAACCCGTCATTACACCCGATTCGATTTGCCGGTCTATTCACCCCTCACCTCTAGATCAGCTTCACAAAACTGGACGACTCATAAAAGTTGGTATCAGAGTCAGGTTTCATTTTAATTAACGGGTTTGAGTATCTTCTTGCCTTGAGGAAGAACCATTGTGGTCACTTGAACTCGATCTTTGAAAACCATTTTCAAACTTCATCCGGGTTTCAAACTCACTAAAGACGGATAATAAGACCGGCATGTTTATGATCTACCAAGTTTTATCGATGAGGCTTTTATCGGGTCATACTCACGAGCAATCATTCGGGAGCTATATGCTAGTGATGACGGAAGTTCTCAAGGATCAATATTATCTACTACAATAATCCAAATTGCCGCGGATCCAGACTTCATTGAGCTGACCAAAAGAGTCCTTTTTGATGGACGCCGAGAGCGAATTGTCCAATCCTCGATAACGTGGGTCGACACATCATTATAAAGACTACGGACAAGATAACTAGAGAAAATATCAAATACCTCAAGAACGCCGGGCGATGCGGATACTCTAACGAGATACGCGTAGAAATGACCAGATAAAATGACAAAGGACATAGATCTAATCGTTAAGTTCGAGAAACTCAAGATGTCGCCTAACGACGATGATAAACCAAATTGTGATGGAAGAATTACCATGTTCATCAATAAACTCAGAGAGTAGGATGTGAATGACCGATAAGGTCATCAACTACAAGATCCCGAGATCTTTAACGGGGTTAAAACGGGGATACGGTTGGCGGTGGATTGTCGCTAAGATATAAGATGAAGTTCGAAAGCAGCTTTTGTTCTAACTGAAGACCATGAATTCGACCATCGAGAGAAAAGAGTAAGACGATTTAGTCATCTCGTCAAACTACACCCGCAACAACAAAAAGCTAGATTATCTAAAAGAAAAGGCACCGCTTTCAAAATCATCTCGAGCCTATTGGAAATATTGTTACCGTTTCTAAATATTGCACTACCACCGCAAAGCTTGAAAGATCAAATATTCAATTGGGAAAGTATGCGAGATTCTACAAAAGACATCGTAATAAAGCAGAGGACAGAAAAGAAGATCAGGCCCCGACAGATCGCGAAGAAAGTTAAAATGTATCCTGGCGACCAAAAGAGAAAAAGAAAAAGAGATGATCGTCAAGATCAAGCAAATGTAAAAGGAGAAATTTAGACTTCAAAGCAACGGTCACCGGCTGTGATCACATGTATATGACTCACTCCGCCGTAAGGTTCGCAGAGGAAATCAGTTTCAACCGCCAGAAATTGTGTCACTAAAGGCAGATCAACACTGACGCCCAGAGAAAAGAAGATAAGAGAACACGAGAGAGCAACGACATGAGACTGAAGGCTATGGTTAAGCCGATAGACTACAAGAATAAATGATTCTTATCCGCCATCGTAAGATTCTCGTTGGCTTCATCTCGAGAAGATTACCGATGAAAGAATGTTGATTTACCTCAACAACTTTCGGCTGATCTCGATGTTCTCATCCGACGACGCATATCCGGCTCTCACGAAGCGCCGTAAGATCAATCTGGAGGTATCTTCTAAACTAATCAGGAAATTGCTTCATTAATTACCGTATTTTCAGCACACCGCCGAGAGATCGACTCAGAATTTACAAAACAGTAATTGCTTGATGACTTAACGCAAAGAGACACTTATACCATAGTGGAAGCGAGAACTATGTCGAGGTCGAGAACAATCAAATTTTGTCAATGCAAGAAAAATATCAACTCAAATCACGGAGATCACTAAAATGATCAACAGAATCGAGCTTCGAAAATTTCTTCCGATCAGATAAATCGACATGAACGAATACAATTTATTAACAAACAACAAGCCGATGATCTCAAAATCCTCCAGCAGTTTGATGAACTCTTCCATCGTATTTGAGTCTAAAACTAATGGCGATAGTTTAGAAGTAGTAAAAGAGGTTTTAAATCATCTAAATCATCTACATTCTAAAGATCAACAACTATTTTCAGACGTTAACTAATAAGAAGGAAATCGATATGAACACCAGATTCTCTCAAAGCCCTGTCCCGTTCACTTCGTAAAAGTGTAATCAAACGAAGCTTCACTAAGATACACGGCGAGCAAAATCAGACGATATGAAAAAGGATCACCGACCATGCAAGTGCAAGTATCCGATCGTAGAACAAAAAATGGACCAACCGATCAAGCATCACCGAATCAAATAAAAAGGTTAACCCTCGCTTTTCCAAGAGACATCAACTCCGACGCCAGATTAGAATCGAAAAGACAACATCTCAAAAAAGGAAACTGATCTAAAACCTAATCAGTCAAGTTTAAAGCAAGCCAAGGGTAAAATGCTAAGACTATCTATGCCAAAAAGATATGAATTTTTAATGGTAGCAAAATGTATCTACCCTTATAAATCGAAAACCTAGTAATGTACGACCCGAGCCCCAATTGAGTAAAAAGAAGACAAATATCAAGAAAAAAAAAATCCCAAGTCTTCCGATTCATCCGGTGCTCGACACTAATGATCATAATCGGATGGGATTGCGATATGAAGAGACGAGGATTACGTAGATGATTACGGAGATAAATCAAACCCTCTCGCTTTCAACAAGGTGCCGACGTTCGATCCCGAAGGTACTTACTCCCCCAAGACTCGATCAAATCGACAGCAGGACGTACGGATTCGACCAATAAATGAGGTACGTTGAACTATCCGTACATCGACAAGGATGCTTCAAGGACATGATCGAAACAAACATCTCTCAACATACACGTATCGTAAGCATAGGGCCCATGTACTTTCATGATGATAACTTTGGTTTTACCGTGAGGATCTTAACTCAGATAATGACGACAAGATGTGTTACCTGAGTCTCAGATACGATGGTTCTAAGCACAACCTCAGCATTGTTTCACAATTTCGCTATTAACAGATTCGGGCCGAAGTTCTCGAATCGATCAGCCAAGACTATCAAGAACGGCTACTCAACAAATCGTTAACTCAGTCTAAGGAAGTGAACTAAGCCCACCGGCCGATCGAATGTTTGTCCAAGAACGACGCCGATCATAAGAGTTCAAAAGTAATAGCTTGGCTCGCACAAGAGAACGAGTCATCCGAACTTTAAAACTCTTAACAAGATAGCAAGACGTTTCGTTAAGTATTCCTCAACGCAGATTTCTAAGGATCGTATATTGCCACAAGAGATGTCGTAATGAAAGCAGTTTAAAGCCTCATATAAGTGGATCCTGTGACTTTCAAGATCCATGAAAGTACTACAACTGGCCTTATACGATTTATTCTCGGACCAAGCATCTTAATTACCTCAGACGAAATACACTGTAATCGCGATAATTATTCCAAGTTTACCTGTGGTTGTAATTTTGTATAAGAAGAACGAGACAACAACAAAGATACTCCGGAGCCAAGCCAAGGTTAAGTAAACGAGAAGCGGTGCCGATAGAAAATCAGATCCGACAGCGCACAAATTTCTAACTCCTTATTAATGACTTTCAGACTAAGTTCGAATACAAAGATGAAAACATCACCGCAAGAACACCACAACAGAATTGAATAATGTGAATCTGAGAAATATAACACTCAAAGAAACCGTCAAGACAATGTTACCGAACATGCAACTCCAAACCGCTTCTGCTAGTATATCAACACCGCATGCCACACTGTAATAGATGCTCTTCCAATAAGATTCACTTCAAAACACTTATGAATCGCGGAAGGGCGTAAAACCCTCGTGTTTTACTTCTATGTTTTTTGCAGATTATTCACAACAACGGGAAGAGCCATTGAAAACCTTGAGGCCGTTTTTCCATTGAGGTATTCAGATATTCTCAATCAAAGAAAGCCTTCAGTATGTTCAACAAAGTTAACCTGCCAAGTAGAACATTCACGGCCTGACACATCTTTCCTAACAAGAGAAATCATTAAAATGCTAGCACTGCCAGATCAACTCTATTCGATGCACGTAAAATAGACATATATCAAGGAAAAAGCGATCGATCAATAATGTTGTATGTTCCAAAACTTGATTTAACTGATTCACCGGTATTCGCACTCCAAAGGTACGCGCATAACCGTTAATGAAGAACACCAGACAATATCAACTAAACCA